>JAFMSR010000592.1:0-49131 GCA_022818135.1 Saxidomus purpurata
AATAAAATAGGCCTATTCAATGACAGTTGTCCTTTAGAAATCAGTAGTCCAATTGTTTTCTAGTGACAAGGGGAGACATGTAAAAGTTGTTGTTGGATTTTCATCAAACTTTTAAGGAAAGCCTCAGTATAAAGACTAACTGTACATATTACAATTTAGGTTGATACAGTCAAAGGGCCAGGGTCATAGGGGCCTGTAACTTGAAACTTTTAACAGTTCTTCATCTCCAAAATCTGTCCTTAAAATTTTTAATGGATTTTCATCAAACTTTCAAGGAAGCATCAGACTGATACTGATGATCAATATGAAGTGTAGTTGTGCATATTACAATTAGGGGTCAAAGGTCAAGATCACATGGGGCCTTAAATTGAAAAAAACCGTGTCCGCTCTTCATCTCCCAAACGCCTTGTCTGATTTTCATCAGACTTTCATGAAGTCTAGTTCTAAGTTGTGCATATTACAATTGTGCGTACCGGTACCTTAGTCAGAGTGGCCTGAAAAAGGAAAACTTTTTGTGTCGCCCTTTCAGAGAAAAAGGCGATACATAGGGATCGCTTTGTCCGTCCGTCTGTCCGTCACACAAACATAACGTTGGCTATAACTTTGCCATTTCTTAAAATTTCTTCATCAAACTTTACAATTGTATTGCTTATGACAAAAGGATCATGATGCTGCCAGATTTTGTAGGTCAAGGTCATATTTGACAGAATTATGCTCCTTTATGTACTTAGATTTTGTCACGAAAACTTAATGTTGGCTATAACTTTGCCATTTCTTGAGATTTCTTCATCAAACTTTCAAATTGTATTGCTTATGACATAAGGATTGTGGTGCTGCCAAATTTTGTAGGTCAAGGTCATAATTTGACATAGTTTTAAATGCCCCTTTTTATACTTAGATTTTTGCTATAACTTTGCCATTTCTTAAGATTTCTTTATTAAACTTTCAAATTATATTGCTTAAATGTCAAAAGGGTTGTGATACCGCCAAATTGTTGAAAATTATGCAGAGTTATGCCCCTTTTTGTTCTTAGATTTTGTAAGAAAATTATTGGTTATTCTGACAAAGCATAAAAGGGCGACACATTTTAGTGTTCTATTGAACACCCATCTAGTCTTTGTTTGCTGTCTCCCAACCCTACTTTTTGAAGTTGGGTAGGTAGGCAATTAATTTTTTTATTTGAAAAAAACAAAAAACAGTACTTTATGTGATAGTTTCCTACAGAATACTTTGTATGTAACACACAATTTTAAACTAGCATCTTCATTTGTCTCGTCCTCAAATTTTGACATGAATTTTTTTTTAAAAATATTACCAGCATGGTCCAATAAGAATATGTGGAGCGCAGCATATTTAGCGGGTCGGTCGGGAGACAGCAAACAAACGTTTTAAATTTTGGCCTCATTTTACCACAATTAATCAATATAGAGGCCTTCTGTAACAAATTGCATCCACCCATTAATTGTACAACAATAACTCTACATAGATTATTGAATGGTTTACGGTACTGCAGCATATTTTAAACTGCTGATTTTATCGATAATTTATGATAGATGACTTTTTTAGCCTACCATGCTCACCTGAGCACGTAGTGTTCATGAAGCAAAATGTTTAAAGAATTTCATACAATGCAGAACTCTTGTTATGGCAAAAAACAACTAAAAAAACTTCCTCTCCAAAACTGCATATTGTATTATTCACCTCTACTAAAATTATTCAAATCATAACCCAGGGTCAAAATTGACCCCACTCTGTTGGTCACTTGATTCCAAAATTAGTCTAATTTCTATAGAAAAATCTTTAAAAAAATTCTCCTTTAAAACCACAAGGCCTGTAGAGGGTAGCTCATTAGCATATATAGCCTTGCCTATTTGACCCCTGTTCTGATCATTACCCCTGGGTCAAAATTGACCACACCCTGGGGGTCATTTAATTTACAA
Organism: Saxidomus purpurata; assembly: GCA_022818135.1. Lineage (NCBI taxonomy): Eukaryota > Metazoa > Mollusca > Bivalvia > Venerida > Veneridae > Saxidomus > Saxidomus purpurata. The sequence continues at coordinate 1,941 of JAFMSR010000592.1, forward strand.
AGGTCACAAATTCTTTAGTAAAAAATTTAAAAATCTTCTGAAACCACAATCCCGGGGGTCAATATTGGCCCCGCCCGGGATCACTTGTTTTACATAGACTTTTATGGAAAAACGTTTAAAAATCTTCTAAAAAAGAATAAGGCCTATAAAGCTATAAGATAATTCATTTGTAACATTGTCAAGTGGACCACAGTCACATGAAGTTTAGACCCCTAAAAGTCATTTTTATAAAACACCCTGCTTGATAGTCGATCTGGGGTTTTATAAAAATGACTTTTGGGGGTCCAAACTTCATGTGACTGTGTAGCAGACCTGTACCACGTTTGTTCGAATCTAGCCCCTGTGGTCAAAATTGACCACACCCAGGGGCCAGTGTCTATTCTAAGACGCGCCATTGCGGGATTCACCCTATCTTTTAAAGTTTTTCAAAGATCACGCATTTTCTTTGTATCTTCCTGTACTGTCGAATCCTTTACAAGGACTTAGACAATTTTGTGCACGTCAAGCCACAAAGACTGACATTAGTAGAAATTAAAAAAAAATAAAAAAGAAACAGGTCAAAATAAGAGAAAAGGGGGAATAATTATGTTAATGATTAAAAGATAAAAACAGGGGTGGAGGCAGGTTATGGTAGGGCATGATCAATGCAGCTTACAGAAGCATTAAATTGATCAAGGCCTAGAGCTTAGATATGTGGCATGTAGCATTGTTTAGTGGACCTCTACCAAGATTGTTCAAATTATGACCCCGGGTCAAAATTGACCCTGGGCGGGTGGTTACTTAGTTTTGCATAGGCTTATATAGGAAAAACTTCTTCTCTGAAACCACAAGGCCTAGAGCTTAGATATTTGGCATATACTAAGCATTGGCTAGTGGACCTCTGCCAAGACTGTTCAAATTATGCCCCTGGGATCAAAATTGACCTTGCCCAGGGAGTCACGTATCATATATTAGGGCTTTATCCTTGATACCGGTTTCCCATATGACCAACGCCCCCAGAAGAGGTTAGTTATTTTAGGTTTTCGGAGGATAGTGCAAGATACAGAAAGCGTCACAATTCCAGAGACACCCCTGGTTCTTATACATGCCAGGTGTATAGCACGTACCCATACATGGGACCTTGGTTTTAGTCTCATCCGAAAGACTGCTAGTAATTTTAGTTGGTCAGCCCCTGGAATCGGACCCAGCATTAAATTGATCAAGGCCTAGAGCTTAGATATGTGGCATGTAGCATTGTCTAGTGGACCTCTACCAAGATTGTTCAAATTATGACCCCGGGTTAGTCTCAGTTTTAGTCTCATCCGAAAGACTGTTAGTAATTTTAGTTGGTCAGCCCCTGGAATCGAACCCGCTACCGCGATTACAAGTTTCATGCTCTACCGATTGAGCTAACCGGGCTGACTAAACCGGGGAGTCACTTAATTTGCATAGGCTTATACAGGAAAACTTTTAAAATCTTCTTCTCTGAAACCACAAGGCCTATAGCTTAGATATTTGGCATGCTAGTAGACCTCTTCAAATTTTGTTCAAATTATGTGCCTTGGGTCAAAATTGACTTGCCCGAGGGGGGGTCATTTGTTTACAAAGACGTTTATAGGAAAAGCTATTTGGTATATAACATTTTCTAGTGATCTTCCACCAGGCATTTTAGTGGACTTGTACCAAGGTGAGCGAAAAAGGGCCATCTTGGCCCTCTTGTTTTGCTAAATTAGTCCCTAGTGAAATTTTCAACTTAAAGATTGCATGTGTATTTGTGATGAGAAAACATTGACTGCAGGCCATATTTTGCATGATGATTTTCATTCAGACTGTCTATCAACAGTTTACAGTGTTTAAATTGTATTTATATAGGATTACTTCTTCAGAGTGGATGAACACAGAACTAGAGGTCATCTGAGTCATCCGGCTGGAGTGACTACACAGCGACTGGTTGTGTATTGAAATAGCGGGAAAGTTGTTCGATCGATAGTGTTTTTTGTAAGTGTTTGGGAAGGACAGAAGGTGTATTTTACAGAATGACTATCAGTAAAACATCAGAAGTGCCTGTATGACCAAAGGATACTATGGAATATATGAATTTTTACTCTGTTTTTAATGAAGCAAAATGACTGTGCTGTGACACCTAGGTCTGAAAGTGAAAGTAGAAAACCAGAAGCTGTGAATTCGTTACTACTTCAATTGAGCTAAAATTTGGAACACAGATTGCTGACGTTGACACAAATATAAGGAAGTAATGGAAAATTGGTAAGTATGAACAATTTAAAAATTATTTTAATTCAAATTTTAAACTTGTTAAAATTTAGCCAAGTGAGCTTGTGTAAATTATGAACACACAGCTCCCCAAATGCATGTGACCAGTCTAGAATGTAGAATTCCTGTTTGAATTTGTTCTTTGTAAACAAAAAATTGTTTGTGGCAGAAAATATTTGCTTAAAATTCAATGAAATATAAGATTTCTACCAGAAGGGTGAATAAAAGTTTTAGTGTAATTTAAAAAGGCACGAGAAAAATGAATGTGCGGTTTGGACCGGTCCATGCAGTAAAGGGTACGGCTTACTGAGTTAACGGGACCCAAGAAATCCTCCAGGAGCTGGGTACCGAACAAGTGGTGCACACCGGATGACGCTGAAGGTAGCAACGTGTAACTTGGATGATCCAGCAAAAGAACACGCAAGCCATTTATACGATGATTAGCTGTACATTTATGTTGCTCATCTCAAATTTGAGGATAATTACACTACTAACAATAGAAAAATTTGTTTTGACAGCTGTCACTGTAGTGGACATGTGCATGTTGACAGAGACGGTCAGTTACAGTCGGACTGTATTGTTGATTTGGGACGAGAAGCTGCGCATTTCATATGCTGTAGACACCGGTAAGTGTAAGAGCTTTTATTTACTTATCTTAATTAATTAATTTATTTATTAAACTACTTCTAAATCTATTTATTTATGTATCTATTTATTTCATGTAGAAATCTACATGTAAGTAAATGTCTTCTTTGACAGCATTTTAAATGAGCCATAATCAGAGTCATTAATCGCAGGTTAGTTACGGTAAATTGTATATTCATTCATTCATTCATTCATTCATGTATTCAATCAATCAAAATTTAACAATGTTTAATGTTAAAGCTGCTCCCTCTCAGATTTTTGTGAAAACATAAAGTGCTTCAAACTATCGTAGATAAAAATGTTCCACTATAAATTCCTGTAAAGTATTATATATATTTGAAATTATACATTACCAGTTATCATCAGATCATGATTATAAAGCGTTACAAACAAATTTTGATATAGTGTAGCGGTGTAATAAAACCAAGCTCACCAACATTTACCGATTTTCTCAAATTGATACGTAGATGTTTACTTGACAAGACTGTTATTGATTCTAGCCATTACTATGAACGGGCAGCTTTAAGTCTCATAACTCTTGCATTAATGCTTATAATCCTGGTTATCATCACGCATGTCTGTCCGCAGACAAAATTTGTTCCACTTTTTGAGATATTTTGAACTTTTAAAAATGTTCAAGCTAGGTCAACTTTGATATTTTCTAGTAATTGTATAGCATGATAAAATTAAGGAATATTAATACACAATTCTCATATCTTGCAAAATGACATTAATTTTCATGTATTAGCAATTTAATTGCTAAAACAAGAAAATATAACAAAAATATTGGCGCTCAAAGGGATTGAACCAAGAACCTTTTGATTTCAAAGTGGACGGCCTCTACCACTGCGCCACGGTACAAAATGTGCACAACTATAAAATCCAAAGTATTCTAAATGGTCATAAAACTGTACTCATTTAGGGGTGTACTTTAAGCTATATAGCAATGAATTAATTATGAATTATAGCTTGATATTGACTGACCTTTACCTACACTAACCTACTTTTATGGATTAGTTCCCTTTGAATAATTCATACATGTACATTATATTGTACATTGATTTAAATGGGATTTTGGGAGAAGGCTGAATTTCTCAGCAATCACTGACATTGCACATGAGTGCCAACTATCAAGCTTTAAATTGCATGTTGTGCAGTGATATGGTTTTGGCTGGAATAGTTTTAGATGGAATTCTTGAAACTTCTCACATATTGTCCAAAAATCAACTGCAACAATCGGCGTCCATTACTCGTATATGGTTTATTGTGTCCAACAGCTTGAAGCTACTTTCAAAAGAGTAAGCGGCATCAGGGGTACAATGGTACAATTGTTTTCATCACAGAATTTAATAATACATGTGTTTTATGTGAATGAAGGTATACGTAATGCACTAAGGCAGATAGTGTATAATACGAATAAATAAAGTTATTGCTGTGGTTTGCTGACATGCATTATAACCCTTTATTGAAAACATTTCGGCTTTTATTTGCCTTATTATGAAGCACTTTTTCTCTGGTGACATATTTACAAATAAAATACTGCTAATTCTAAAAGCCGCATAATGTGACATTATCTTAGCATTAAAGGAAACCGGCTTCATATACCGTACAGTGTAACTGGAAAGACAGCATAACTTACTTATTCAAGAGTAATACATGTGAGAGGGGCACAGAAACATGAGAAATGTCAGAATAAGAGATTATTTAAATTACACAGAACAATTGCTTTTTCAGGCTGTACCAACTGCACATGTACTTTCTATAACTCTTTATGGAAGCTAGCCTTGTTGTGAATGGTCTCCATGGGCGATGTCAAAGATTTTACACAGAATATCAAAGGCCATTACACAAAATGGATTCTTAGGTGTGTATTGCATTAATTAGTTATAATTGTTGTCTTTAACGTTTTGATATTTGGCATGTCTTGTGATTGTCCCACTTTGTTATTTAACCAAATCAAGGACTGAATCAGTCACCTGCAAATTATGACCATGGTTGACCATTGTCATGATTGTCACCATAGTTGAACCATGGTTGAACAATGGTCAGTCTATACTCCAACTATCGTCTACCTTTTTTAACACCTGAACTTAAATCACACAATACAGTCAACCGTGGTTGTTTATGCCGACCATGCCCAAACCAAAATCGCAAGCTTTTTAAAATGCTTGCCACAAGCTTGCGGCAAGCTTGCAGATGATGCTTGCGGCAAGCTTAGAATTGGAACCTCGCGGCAAGCTTGCGCAAGCTTGCAGTTCATTGCAATCCGCAAGCTTGCGCAAGCTTGTGGTTCATGAAGCTTGCGCAAGCTTAGAATTGGAACCTCGCGGCAAGCTTGCGCAAGCTTGCGGTTCATTGCAATCCGCAAGCTTGCGCAAGCTTGTGGTTCATGAAGCTTGCGCAAGCTTAGAATTGGAACCTCGCGGCAAGCTTGCGCAAGCTTGCGATTTTATTTGTTATTACACTCGCAAGCTTGCGCAGTAGAGGTAGTATTTTTCTTCCTGCAAGCTTGCAAACTGAAAAAAAGAAAAACAAATGTGTATACTATAATTAACATTAATTATGCCCTTTTTAAAGTTTTATGTCTTAATACAAATATGAAAAAATCCTGAACAGCTGACCATCATCCCAGTGAAAAGATCTGGAATAACACTGGAACTTTATCTGGAATTCCATCTCAATTCCACTAGTATTTTTAAATGGTAAAGTTCTGCTATTCCACTGGAATAGCTTATGTTTTTCCAGTGAAATTCCTTTGGTATTCCAGTGGAAATGTCATAAATACCATTGAAAAATACCATTGGAATTCCATCTGAATACCAGTGGAATTTCATGAGAATACCAGTTGAATTCCATCTGAATACCAGTAGAATCCCCCTTGAATACCAATTGAATTTAAGTGTAACATTATTACATAATTTATGGTGTATTAACATAATTATATTAAAGCATGCTCAGTGGAAATGTGCTGTGCCTTTTATCTTCTGTAAATATTTTGTGAAATCTTTTCTATGAACAAAAATGTGCTGTTTTACTAAAAAAAAGACATGTTTGTTTTAGGAAATTTAGCATCATGTAAAAGAAAAAAGTAAATGGACTGAATTTGAAATTGTTAGTTGTCAATTTTAAGTCACCAATTTTTTACATACATTTATAGATTTGTTTTTCCATGTTATACTTCTGTGGTCTATTTATTTAATGATCACATAATTATTACTTAATATCTTCAGTAATTGCTACTCTAGACATATACATATATGTTATATGTATTAGATAGAGTACTGTTTGCGAGAATAATTATGTTATTTCGAGGGGCGTAGCCCCCGAGAAATGACGTAATTATTTGAGCAAACAGTCACTCTATCTGATTTGTATTATGGCACGTTGATAATGGCACGTACACCATCATGTACATTTTGATTGACAGCTCACAGGCCCCGAAACATCGTGTGACGTAACAAAGTGGGTGGGATCACGTTAATATTGTTTAGTCACTCTGATCTTTGTCAGTTCCCTTAAAAAAAGAACGCTAAGAAGGATAGATGAACACTGCATTATGGATATTTTAGAATTGCAGGATAATGTTTTGTTACAGATGGCTAATGAACTTGAGTTCAGTCATTTGGAAGAATTAGACGATATCATTCTTTCACAAGTTCCTTTAGATCATATGCCGACGACATCATGCTTTCACAAATGAAAACTGCATGATATAAACTGCCAAGGAGACTCGTGTTTCGAGTTCGTGTATATGTATGTCCACCCGTCCATTCCTCTTAAACATTTAAGTTTAAGTCAATTTTACAGAGCTACGTCTTTCTTTGGCAATTGTTGCTTGTTTTTGTTTTTGAAAAAAAATCTGAAAAGTGTTCTCTACTGCAGATAGATCATGTGCTCTATTGTAGATAGAGCACGGTCTAAGCTCCGCCCCCTTACACAATGCAAATTATCACAAATACAGTACAGTGTTTTCCTATACAAATATGCAGTAGCCATGATACAAGAATCAAATAAACATTATACCTTTTCTGCCCAGCCACTGCATGCTTATCAAATCCTCAGTTAACACTTAAGTGATTTAAACCACCATTTTGTATCTTAGATTAATAATTATTTTTATGCAAATGATACTGTCCTGTTCAGCATAAAGTTCACAAAAGTATCCACATATAAACACTTCTTAAAAACTTGTTCAAAAACTTTCTAACATGTCTAACATTTGAATCAACAATCAAAATGACCACTTCCTGTAGAGATTCCCCTCTTCCTGTAAATGGATACTGGGGTTCCAGGTGGTGATTGCACAGAACAATGTTGATTGCTACCTTTGTATGCTATCTATTTTTATGACCAAATTCCCTGAATGACCCCACACTGCCCACAGAGATTAATTACCTTGCCTCCTGTTTATATCAGTGAATGAAGATTTGCAAAATAAAGGGCAGTTACAGTACTCTTGTTTATAAAACAGGGAAAAAGGATTTGACTTATTATATAGACACATACATAATGGGTTCATGCTATTTCCTCTCTATTTTTAGTTTCAAGTCAGTTACAGTTAAATTAATTTTAGAATCAAACTTCTGCACACCTGAGAAAATAAACATAATTTTAAGAATTCACAGAATTTACTTGAAATTCAGATTCTTTATTTCATGTCATCTAATTTGCATCCCAATATGTGGTTATAAAAATAAGCCTTCATGAAACAATGATTTTTTAAAACTTTTTCCATGTTTTTGAACTTTTTGAATTTTTCACTCTTTTCCATATAACTACTACCATGAAATTTTCTAAGTCCAATTCTAACAAAAAAGCCAGCGCAAGCTTGCAACTAAAAAAGCTTGCAACTAAAAAAGCTTGCGCAAGCTTGCAAAGCTATCGCAAGCTTGCAGAATTCTGTATGAAAATACTTGCTGCAAGCCTACAGAAAGCATTATTAGCCTCTGCAAGCTTGCCACAAGCTTACCGCAAGCTTGTTGCAAGCATTCATTTTGGTTTGGGTGGTACTTACCATTTTTATTGACAGTGACTATGGTTAAACAGTGGAATATTCTGTTCCGACCATTGTCAGCCATGGTTGATCAAAACTGACTGTATGTCAGTAACTGTAGATTAAACAATATCCTGTGTCATTGGTTGGATATGTTTAACCGTACTATTAGTCAATATAATAGTCTTCAACTATATAACCATCTGTATAGACCATAGGCAACCATGGTTGTGTAGACCATAGTCAACCATGGTTGTGTAGACCATAGTCAACCATGGGGGTATAGACCATATTTTAGGCCAACTAATATGTGTGTTCCGGTCTCCAGACCAACTTTTCACTTTTTACTGCAAACCTCAAACTATTTTTATAAGGAAATGCTCAAACAGATCAATTTATTTTCAAGTGTTTTTAGAGCTAGAATAAGAAAAGATAATAATGAAAACAAAACCTGCCAACAAACCGACTATATCTCTGGACAAGGAGATTGGAAACATACATATTTTTCTCTTTGGCCTTACGGTACTTGACAATACTTGATGATCAAGGTCTTACAAGAATGTACCGTAAAGAAACATGAGTACTTTGTACAGATTTAGAAATTTGATATTATTTTACATTTACTTCAGGTCTACATTGTCTGTGGAGATGTTTCATGTTGCAGAGCGAGTTAACATCATACAGTGACTTATTTTATTGAATTCCGCATTGCCACAATCAACGATTCAGCCAGCTGTGAAATAATAAAAATTAATTTCTAATGAAAGATGTTGAAATCATGGAGTATTTGCTTGAACTCCCAAAACACCAAGAATGGATGCTGCAATCTAGACAGTATATTAAAGATCAGTTGTTGTCTTAAGTCAGTTGTACCAAAAATGGAATACAGCCGTAGAGAGAAAAGTGCTTCATGCAAAAAACTTGATTTTGATTTTGTAAAAGAATATGCCGCGTGTGTTACTGGTCTGTTCTGTGTAAGCGTTTCTAAAACAATGCCGTTATATATATGAATAGTATGTGTTGCACAATTATGAACAAATCATGTTACATGTAAGATATTCTTTGTTTTATTTATATTAAAGTCCCATTAGCATTTTGGATGTGAAATTACTTGTAGCTCTTATATTACAAAGGAAGATTTCTTACCGGCGAAATTTACCGTTATTTATTTGAACAACATTCCCAATGAAAGTACAGTCAAACCTGTGAACAAAGACCATTAATGTGAAGCATGAATATTGCTTTGTGATCTCCCTTTTTGCAGGGTGGTCTTTATTCAGAGGTGGTCTTTAACACAGGTTTGACTGTATTTTATGTTATTGATATAATGCAGTTTATTTTCAGTGATATTGTCAAACATAAGAAACATGTTCTGCAATCTGTTTTTCATGAAGAAACAACAAAAGATTAAAGAAATGTATATTTCAAAATTGTTTAGGTTAAATAGAACACAGTTGTGTCACTATGATTTTCTATATATGAGTATCTAAGGAGCTAATGGGACTTTAAAGATCATGTTGTTTTAATTCTGATAAGTGTATATCATTATCATATAATTTTTACAAAGGTGAAACTTCAAACTTAAAGTACACTAGTGGGAGGAAACTGAAAAAAGAAAATTAATTATAGGAGTCACCCGGTGGTTGGTCGGTCGGTCAGTTGGTCAGGTGGTCTGTTGCATTTTCCTTGTCCGGAGCATATTTTGAAAACTAGTACAGTCAAACCTGTGTTAAAGACCACCCCCGAATAGAGACCACCCTTAGAATAAAGACCAGTAGGGAGATCACCTTGCACTATTCATATACAGTAGACACACCTGTGAATAAAGACCACCTGCAAACAAAGACCATATTTGTAGCTTCCTGACAGTGGTCTTTGTTCACAGGTGTGACTGTAGTTGGAATTCAATACAACTTCATACAATGGTCTAGCACAGTAAGAGGAAGTGCAGTGTACAAGAACCATAACTCTATCTTGAGTAATTACATTAGTATTGAGTTCTTGCCCATTTTTATTTTGTCCTTGTCCGGAGCATAACTTGAAAACTACCAGTTGGAACTCAATACAACTTCATACAATGGTCAAGTACATTGAGAGGAAGTGCAGTGCACAGGAACCATAACTCTTTCTTGAGTAATTACAGAGTTATTGCCCTTTGTTACTTTTCCTTGTCCGGGGTATTACTTGAAAATTACTGGTTGGAATTCAATACAACTTTATGCAATGGTCTAGCACAATGAGAGAAGGTGCAGTGTTTAAGAACCGTAACTCTTTCTGTAGTAATTACAGAGTAATTGCCCTTTGTTACTTTTCCTTGTCTGGAGCATTACTTGAAAACTATCGGTTGGAATTCAATTTAACTTTATACAATGGTCAAGTACATTGAAAGGAAGTGCAGTACACAGGAACCATAACTCTATCTTGACTCAATACAGAGTTATTGCCCATTTTTAGTTGGAATGCAATACAACTTCATACAACAGTTCAGCAATATGAGAGGAAGTGCAGTGTACAAGAACCATAACTCTATCTTGAGTAATTACAGAGTTATTGCCAAGAACAATATCTTTATTTTAGTTGTTTTTTTGCAAAGTATTCTGTTACTACAAACTTCCTCAGTTTATAAAGCAGTCTTTCGGGGGGTACGGGGGTATTAATCACATTTAGTGATAGGTTAAATTTAAATTGTTATTTTTTTATAAATTTGCTAGAAGGTGGCTTGGGCACATAGTAATCACATGACTTCAATGTTGTCGTTAGGGGTATATGTATCAAATAATCAGGTTAGATAACACATGACTGCATTTATAATAAATTATGGCCCTTGTAAAACTGAGAAATTTTGGTGAAAGTTTTGTATGCAAGGTACTATGATACACATTTTTCAGTAACCACTTATGGGATTGATTTGAAACTTCATTATTGTCATCAGTGGTGTCTTATATTAAAGTCAGATAACTCCTACGGGATTAAACTTAGATTATGACCCTTGTTTGACTTGGAAAATCTTGTTAAAGTCCTAGGAACACAATTACAAGTAGCTCTTACTGTCTTACCGGCAGAAATGATCTTTATTTGTACAAAAATCTTCCTTATTTTGCTTCTTAAATTGATGTACATGTTAGAAATATAGTGCAACTTTTTTCAAAGATATTGCCGAAATATCTTGAATTCAAAAGAAAGTTTTATGTCAACATTGTTTTAGATTGAATAGATCATGGCACTATCATACCCACATCTCAGTAAATCACGGATGGGATTGATATCAGGGGTATCAAACAATCGGGTTAGATAACTCCTGACTGCATTTACACCAACTTATGCCTTGTTATTAAACATTCGGTCAGATATGAAATGAATAAAGGTTTAATACACTGATGCATGTACAAATAACTAGTTGTATTTGTTGGTTAAAACTTAGTGCCCGAGCGGGCTACTAGGGTCGCTCACCTTCAATCGTACGTCGCCCTTTTACATTTTCCTTCAAACGACATCTCCTTTTAAACCATTTAGCCAATGTTTTTGAAACTTGGCAGGGATGTTTTTTGCATGTAGTCCTATGTATTGTTAAAATAATTCAGTTCAATGCAGAACTCTGGTAACCATGGCAACAGAAGGGAAACACTTCAAAAGTCTATTAAGAATAGGATACTTAGCATGCAGCATTGCCTAGTGGACCTCTTCCAAGTGTGTTCAAATCATGACCCCCGGTTCAAAATTGACCCCACCCGGAGGTCACTTGATTTTACATTGGAAAAACTTCAGAACTCATTTTGTTTAGAACCACGAAGTCCAGAACATAGATATTTTGAATGTAGCATTATAAAGTGGATATCTATAAATATTGTTCAAATAGGGTATAAAAAGTACCCCTTCTTCTATTGTTGACCTTACGTTATAGCCAATGGTAGCGAGGTGAGCGATATAGGGCAGTCCTGGCCCTCTTGTCAAAGACTGTTTATATCTAAGTGTGGTGTAAAGTGTTCTCTCATGCAGAAAGGTTTTGGTGTATTCATTGTAGATATACATTTAGTAAAGTGATCTATGACAGATTTTGATATATTTAGTATGCATTTATGAAACATAATTTCTTTAAAAAAGTAAAACTGAAAATGTGAACTTTTCTCAGTTGGCATCATTTTCTCATGACATACGTTGCAAACCACAGTAAACATGGTTTTTGCCATTTTGTATGCTCTAAAAAGTGTGTCAGTTTTGCTTTTGATGACATGCCAGTTTTGAACTTCACTGTATAGTCCGTTTTGCTTTTAATGGCACGCCAGTTTTGAACCTCACTGTATAGTCAGTTTTGCTGTTGATGGCACGCCAGTTTTGAACTTTATTACATAGTTAATACATGTAATCTATCAAGAGTGCAATGAAATGATATAGAGGATGATTGTTGGTTTCGGTGTAAGATCACGTTATAATTTCACCGAGTGAGCACCAAAAGTGAATATTTTCACGAGTGGCACAACCACGATTGAAAATAACTACTTTTGGTGTTCACAAGTGAAATTATCGTGATATGACACCGATACCAACAATTTTTCTGTTTGTTTTATGTCCCAAACTCTACTTTTGTTGAGTTTATTTCAATAAAATGTCAAAAATCGTTGAAAACGTCATCTTCATATTATGGTTTCCGGCATTCATTACGCTTGGTTTACTTTTTGACGTTAATCCGGGTAACAGATTTTGATAATTTTCACTGCGTGGGCAGTGAGTTTATAGAAATATAATCCAACGTTATATTTCAATAAACCAAGGAGAAACATAAAATAAATAAGATTATTTTATAGACAGTTGGATGTCATGGATATCAAAATTAATTGAAAAATGTCTGCAATCTGTCCACCTGCCGGTAAACCAACATTTTTTCACATCAATATTTTCAAAAATGTTTTTGCACAAATCCTCAGGTTTTCAAGAATGTTTTTGCTCAAATCCTCGGGTTTTCAAGAATGTTTTTGCTCAAATCCTCAGGTTTTATCGCAGATTGTTCATGATCATATTAATGGTATGGTGTTTTATTCAGAAAGTCAAAGGTCAATATCACTGCAATCTTAAACTGCAAAACTGGTTTCCATTTAATAACTTAGCTTAATAAGTCAAGGGGAAAGGTAACAGTGACCTTGCATATTAACCCATATCTGCACAATAAATAAAATTCCATTGTGGACTTCATCAGTCCTGTATTTGTCAAAGCTGTGACCACATACTGTATTTAGCAGCACTTGTTTACACCGTGCATATAATATGTTTTGAGTAAATATATCCAAAAGTTGAGAAAATGGGTTTGGGTACTGTATCTTGGCAACTTTCCCTAGCAACCAGCGACTTTCCCTAGCAATCAGTGACATAACAACTTCTGACTCTGTTAAGCAACATGTGACATCCTTAGATAAGGTTGAGCAATGTAGGACCAAGTCGGCCCTCTTGTTTAAAATTTGTAGCAATTCAGAAAACCTGTAAAAAGGTCAGACAAAGAAAACAATAGCATTATGTATTATAGATTTGTAAAATGTATAGTACACTGTATCACTATAAATAAACCTTGGTTCAAAGTGTAAATATGTAAATACTTGATAACTGCCTATTTTGCAATGTAAATATTTGTTAATGGTGATGTACAACTATATAAATTCTCTTCAGTTTTGAATACAATGAGACAGAGTACGATGTATATAAGTTATTATTGAAAAATGTATATTTAGTGGATGTTTATGTATTTGTTTTCTGTAAATAGTTTCTTCTAGATATTTTTTACAGTACGGGTATTACATTGTTGTGCAATAAATTCTTAAATGAGTGATTAGATTAGATTAGTTTTCAGTTGTTTATTTCACTGCCATTGTCATGTCTTGGTTATTATATATTTTGTATCTTCATGTGAAGTTTTATTGTGTTAAATTGCATTCCTTATACATAGTAGAACATGTAATAAGAAGTATTTGAGTGACAATAAAACATGGAAAGAATAAAGTATTTTCTATATTTCAAGAAAAAGTAACTTCCATAATTATACTAGAGTCAATTTTGTTAAAAAATAAACACGATTAACTTAAAGAAAAGTAAGAAGGCTCTGTGGGAAAAATCTGTTTTAAGTTGATTTTTTTTATGAATGAAATGAAAATAATTTTCCTTTGTCAAAAGACTTGGATGCTTAAGACATTTTTAAAGTGTTTCAAAATTCTAAAAGTTGAGATTGCTATCAAAATATGATTTTCCATGATTATTGTTACTTATATTCTGAAATTATATATACCTGTTTGCTATATTTGCTTTCAATTAAGTTAAGGTACATGTTAATGTAAAATGTGTGCCAATGTGTGTACATGTATATATTAATGATAATTACAATGCCAAAATAAGCTTATTATGACATGTTGAAAACATGTTTTAGTAAACAATTGTATGTGTTGTAAAAATGGAATAATGTATATAGCGAAAATAAATATATTTTGAAACTTTTTATTGTGTGATCATTTCAATAAAACGGTCTTCAAAAGTTGTTGTAAGTTATAAATCCGATACACTACAGGGTGAGCTATCTTTACTTTCCGTCTGTCTCTGTAAGGCTGTATAAATTTGTCTTCCCCCCACCCCCTACCCCCAGAACTGGGAAGAGAAATTATAAATTTTGCCATGGATGTCTGTCTGTCCAACGTTAATAGTTTCTTTTCAATAACGGAAGAACTGTTGCCAGTGGTCCTTCGTAGGCTTATCAGCCATGACACATGAAAGACCCTTCTAGATTTGTTGGTAAGTTTGTCAAAGTTCAAGGTCGCAGTGACATCTTGTGCAAAGTGGTATGAGCCATTACTTACCTTGATCGGAATCGTCGTTTTTAATTAAGAAATAATCTATGGCTTGGAGTGCTTTATCGAAATTGAAGCAAGGGCGAAGCCCGAGTGAATTATTAAGCAGACACATTACCGACGGGATATGCTTCAATTTCGATAAAGCACTCCAAGCCATAGATTATTTCGATTCTTATTATAAGCCGAATTTATGAAAACTATCGTAACTACTACAGACCTTTTTTCAGTTCGGTGGTAATGTGTAAAATAGCATAAATAGTGGCTGTTGGAATTCAATCCCCTATTCGGGCAACCAGTCAAGACATCATACATAATCATATCATATAAACTTATTTTAGTTTATTAATCTAATACATAAAATATAATAAAAAAACGACTGCTACATTATGCAGAAGACGTCAGATTTAGAACCTAACAAAGTAGATAATCGATTTAAAAGTGAACCGTTAATCTGAACTGTACAACGTTTTAACGTAGGAGTAATGACGTCAGTATGATGACGTCAACGTTTTCATTGATTGTTTTGTCTCCCGGAATCAAAACATTGTATAACGCTAATACTGAATTTTCTTGGCATTTTTAAAAGAAAACAAGGTGAAGGTATTCTAATGCTTACTTGACGCAATTAAAAATTATATTTAGGTTCTTAAACAAAACTTTTTCATGCGACTGATATATTAATACAGAATTTAATAATTATTTCTATTTTTATATTGTATTTTCTGCGCGCGAGTAAATTAGAAAAGTCGGAAAGAGCTACTTCCATGTCCGAAACTCCGCCTTACTTTCCGAGTGCTATAATCATATTAATGCACTCGAATTGACTATAGAAATATAACATATGCATATTAGCATAGGAAATATGTTACATTGAACTCTCAAGATGTTTACAATGTGATTGACTATCGGAGTAAAGCACAACATGTGCGAACTATCTATTAGAGTGTCGCAAATAATCAGAAATCTGATTCTGCCAAGAAACTTCTGGTAGTGCTTTAGGTTTTCTTTGTTAATTTCACATATAAGACAATGAAATGTCTAGAACAAAACTTGTTATCAAGGGTTAGGGTTATTTATTTAGCCACTTGTAACGCATTGAAATAGAACTATCTGTTATTATTGTGTAGCTCATATCTAAAGAATATTGTCGACCGGGAGGTGAACAAATTATTAGGTCTATATTTTCGCTTGGTTCACGCTTCAGTGCTGGTGAACCTGTGATCGGAAATCTAAATGTATTATATTCTACTATGAGAGGTATCATACAGTTTGCCAGTACTAGTGATTGACGTGTGGACTGGATTTTGCAGTAGTATCATACGGGTTTCTCTGATGTATTCAAGAATTAGCTATCTAGCCACTGTCTTAAGCCATCATAAAAATTGATATAATTGAAGGCTTACCTAGTAATGCTATACCAATAATATAAGAAGGAAATTAACGGGTTTAATCTTACATTCTAGCATGACTCACGATTTTATCTCTATATACAAAGAGTGGAAACATTATGTTTTATTATGCAATAAACAACGCATGAACCAATATGCCGTCAAAATGACGTCATGTATACGCGTAACAGATTATCTAAATAATGGCCTATAATTGATCATATATATACGGCTGGACAAGTGGGCGACATATTCATGTTGATATATTAATTATATCAAACAATTATATTGGTGAAATCGGGAGATTTTTCCAGATTCTAGAGCCAGATAAACGCCAGTTCTTTTCGTTTCCACTGCAACGTTTCTTGTTTTTTCGTTTCGGCAATATTGACCATAGTACACAAAACTGTTACCTATACGACTGCTGTATAGTTTGTCTGTCCGATAAGTAATCGAATATTGGTTAATATTGGCATATGTTTACTTTTGTTACTAACCGATATAACTATGTACTAATTATATATTTTGTTATGTATGTATACAACTTACATTGTGCCTTTTCTTTCTCATTACCATGCTATCTAATCAAAGGGAAATAAAGATAATAATAATAATGGTCATCTTTGTCAGCGTTGTTATCGTCTAAACACCCTTTTGTCGTTCTGATGCGCAGTTATAAACCACCCAAGCCTCCGGTCTTCGTGCTTAATTACATCGCATCAGAACTCCTTATCATTGTTTATTAGACGACGAAAACCGCTAGAGCGGATATTAGTTTATGAATTAAAAACCCCTGTCTTAATATTTCGGTTACATCGTCGTCCCGTTTAATACGCACGGAATAATATAGACAGCAAAGCGATACTAGTTTTATAAACTTACTTGCGTTTATGTTTTTTGCGGTAGAAGGCTAGACAAATGCTAGGTCACAGTACTTTTAAGTTGAAATAAACATTGAGCACTGTGGTATCAACGAAATTTAAGTTAATCTCTCATGTACTAATATAATGTAAACAAAGTGAACCGATATATATAACGCGACCCAGATGGTAAATGCCTATGTTTATCAGCTGCATATTGATTTAACCTTTTAATTCGAGTTCAGTAGACGTGGTTAGGAGTTTATATTTTCACTGTGGAGTACAAAAACGTTGACGTTATCAAAATACACTATTTTTAACGAAAACGGAAATAAATTAGCAAACAATGAGTTCTAGTGAAATCAATTTAACGGACAGTTACATTAAATTAGAGAGAACACATAAGAAGAGCCGTTTAAAGACTATTATAGACTGTCTAAAATTTCATGCATCCTCTAAAGGACAAAGCGAGGCGGTGGTGTTTGTTTCCTCTGATTTCACTCGCGATGCTGTCACGTGGTCGAATTTGTACGAAAAATCTCGCGACACGGCTAAAGCTTTGATACATCTAGGTGTAAAGACGGGTGAGGTAATAGCCGTGAATGTTCGCAACTGTCCGGAATGGTTATACGTTGTTATAGGTGCTATGATTGCTGGTGCCATTCCGGTTAGTATTGCATTTACTTACACTGATGGCAGCGATCTCATTGCAGTGATGGACAAGCTTCAGTCGTGTAGCCTTCTAGTGATGGACCCAGGATGTGATGGAAGCAATTGGAATATTGTAAAGAAATTAGTAGAACTAGACAGCGAGAAAGGACGAGTTCGAAGCCAGAAACTGCCATATCTACGTTATTTGATTACACATAGAGACGGTAATGGAGAACAATTTACACCTTTGTGACGTCATTGCACAAACTCATGACGACATACAACTACCGGAAATTGAAGATGACGATATAGCGTTCCTATTCCAGACGTCCGGAAGTACAGGTGTACCGAAGTTAATTGCTCACACACATCGAGCAATTCGCGTCTGCCAGATGGTTGCAGCTGAGGATGTCGCAAACCAGAAATCAATCGCTTTCAATGACCGACCGTTTGCATGGATTGGTGGATTTCCCTTAACACTTATATCAGGAATAAAGCGTGTAACAGTATCCGGGTTTTGCCCACCACCTCTTGACTATGCAGCCTTCATAGTTGAAGTTGCAAAGCGTGAAAAATGCACTACTGTGTCTGTACTTCCACATACAATCCATGAATTCATACAGCGACAGGTATGGTATCATATTAACATATGGCATCACATGAATATGTGTATGTTTTACAATCAAATCTAAGCATGTACAATAGTACAACGTTCAATTATTAACCCGTTTAAATCCCTGTTGTTCATATTCAACTTTAACGATGTTCTATTAATCAGATTATCACGTACAGCTCAAGGATAAAAGCAAACATTATTTTATATACGACCAGCGACACGGGAAACTGGACCAAAAACAAAATACTTGAAAACTAGCTTTCTTTTATATTTTGAATAAACAATATTTTGATATCAATATTGGAACATCTCAGTAACCTACGTCCAGTAGATACAGAATTACAACATTCTGAAAAAGTAAACCTAGGGCGTCTTTGTTCACTCTAAAATGACGTGACATACCACAAATTGACGTCAAAACTCACTTCAATTTACGAGGGCAGTAAATTATTCCTGTAATCATTTTTTTCCATCATCATTTAAATTTGGTTGCAAAAATATGTACTATTTCGATATATAATTATCATATCTGGTGAAATATTTAATTATCTCTTTCCACAATATGCTTTTTTCATAGGGCATTGTCAAGTTTAAAAAAAAAAGAATCATTTCGACTCACTGTTGCCATAGCAATGGTCTTGACGGATTTTGAAGCAAATAGTATGTTTCTGTGCAGGAAAATATAGTTGCTATCAGTTTTTAACATTGGTTTTTCATTTAAAGCTGTTCGCTCTCAGTTTCCGTTGAAACAAAATATTTTTCAAAAAAATTAACCTTCTTATTCATAAATATAAAACTAAAGGCTAGAATGAAAAAAAATGAGCAAAAATCAAGGTAGGAATTTGCAGAAATCGATTGAAAAGGTTGGTTACACTGCATCGCTACACTATATGTTCATATTGAAATTTCAAAAACGTTTGCAACGCTTTTGAATTTGGTAGCGTATTGTTTGAAATTTAGAGATATACGTGACATGAATTTATACTGGAGCCTTTTTATATGACCATTTATTCTAAAATACGTTATTCACATACAGTTTGAAGTACTTTATTTTTTACCAACATCTGAGAGCGAGCAAAAATTTAAATTGTATGTTGTTTGCAATCAATGATTGTGGAATAGTGTAACAAATGTCCGAAGGTTCATTTTTGTGCGACACCGGTCAATTACATTTTACTTTCAAATTTCTGTTTCTATTTATTTTTTAGTTTGCATGTTTTGTTTTTCATATATCATTTCTGTAACAATACTGATGAAACGAACGCCAAAGTAGTTTGATTCTTTTTTATTTAAACAAAGTAGCATGAGGAAAACACGTTACCATTATAAATATACACATTTACAGATGCTTTAATTTTTCTTCTTACAGCACGAGCTTAATTTTGATTGGCCAGTAATGGCCCTCGCAACTGGTGGCCAACCGTTGAGCAAGAGCATCGCTCAATGTGTAGGAAATTTGGCACCAGTCATGCTAATAGCTTACGGTGCAACAGAGTTTCAAATAGCCGCGTTTGCAATCATAACAAAGTCAGAACAGTTTGAAGAGAACTGCTGTGGAAACGTGTTCAAAGGTCCTGAGGTGGAGTTAAAAGTAGTCGATAATAACGGTGAAACAGTGCCTGCTGATACCTACGGAGAAATTTATATACGAGGTGATGCTGTTTTTAAAGGGTATTTTAATGACAAGGAGAAAACAGAGGCTGTTAAGACACCAGATGGCTGGTATAAGACAAATGATATCGGAAAGTTAAACGAAAAAGGTGTCCTCTACGTACAGGGTAGACAATCTAGTGTAATTGTTTCTGGTGGAATGAATGTGGTTCCGGACGTCCTGGAGCGTATCATTGAGTCATATCCGGGTGTTGAAGCGGCGGTTATCGTTCCTGTTCCAGATGACGTTTACTACCATGTACTGTGCGCATGCGTGCGGGTGCAAGCAGGAGGAGAGGTTTCCGAGCAGCAGCGTCGTACGTTTTTTCAAGATTACCACAACGACGTGCCAGGAATCTTTACTGTATTGCCAAAGTTTTATCTTTTTCAAAATGACTTTCCAGAAGTATATACAGGCAAAATCTCCAGGAAAGCATTGTCTAATATTGCCAAGCAAAAATTCGTCGGAAATTCGAAATAATCGGGGTTTTTTTTCTTGCAATAAACGAAATCAATTAATATCGTTCATAAAGACAGATTATCCCTTTAGCTTTAATAATATTAAATGCAAACAACTGTGGTTAGTCATAATTAATTTTGATGTTCAAATGTGTCAAACACACTGTGTACGGTGTATCATGAATCAAGTCGTACATGACGTGATTAACGTCTTAAGACGCCACATTTTACAGTTCATATAATGATATGAAATAATATTAAACACTTTACACTTTAACCTTAATATGTTCTGTTTATATTTCATGATTATGATTAGGTTATAAGCGGTATTAGGTGCACACAATTATTTTCCCATCATTTCGAAATTTGATTATAAGATATATTCCTAAAATTCAAATTTTTATTTCAAAAAGGAAAATAGAACCGATTTATTTAATACAATGTGATTGTATGATGCATGTGTAACGAATGCATGGTGCTTAATTTAAATGCAACCACTACATCTAGAAGACTATACTCTCAAAAAGAAATAATGTGTTCAATGAATGTAAAATGATAAATACTTTTTTGAAAAACAACATTTATCGAACAGTGCTTCATTTTACCACAAATAATCAGCATAGAGGCCTTCTGTAATAAATCGTTATCCACCCATTAATTGTACAACAACAACTTCAGTTTATAATTCATAATAATTTATTTTAGCTCGACTCTGAAGAAAGCTTGTAGCTTATCGAGTCACTCTAAAGTCCGCTTCTTGGAAAAACCAGTACTGGTGTCATATGAGGAATTACGGTCGTGGCCCAAGTTGGGCTCGAACCCGCAACCTCCGGGATGAGCGGAAGACACCTCAACCTCTTCACCTTTAATAGAGTAATCAACGGTTAACGGGACTGCAACATCTTTTGAAACGCAGATTTTATTGATTATAACTGGAATATATCGCTTACACCTTATGGTTAAGTCTTAATACTAATAAATATTCTATTATTAATGATTTGAAGTAAATTGTTTTTACGTCAGTTGTAGTGAGTGTCTCTTTAGTCTGTTTATGATTTATTTCTATATCCAATTAAATGGACGCATAATTTGTCATATTATTTGTGAAATTTATATTAAATGAGTTACTAGTTTGACGTATCATCGCAGTTAACATATTATACATTTTCATGAAAAGGAAACTGTAAAAGAGAACACGAAGCCGGAAAACACAATGATACGGTTCCTGGGTGAAACATGGTGTGCTAAATACAACAACAAGTGTACCAGTTTACATTTGAATTTGTCATAACGCCTGATCATTATCATACTATTTAACACCTAAGTGCTTTGCAGTTTAATTTGGACAATTTAACACTAGCGCACTCTGACCAACAGGACTAGCGCTATTCAACGCCAATCCATAACAACTGTGTGAAAGCTGAGTGTTTAAAACATATAAAAGTAGAAGCAGGCGTCGATCTTAACTGTTTCGTCTATTTTTTCACCACTGAAACTGTCATATCAGGATATGACGGGCGAGGTTGCCGTTTTACGTATTTAAAGACTAACTCGTTGTTAACGTCATTCGGATACGTAATTTGTGAGAAATAGGGTAATTCTCGTGTTATACGGATATATTCGGAACAAAATAGTCCATAACCCTATACTAGCCATAAGTTTATATTGTCTATTTAGCACTTTTAAAACTTTTCCCAACAAACTGTACTCATTGGCGTACATGCGTATGCCTGGATACACGAGCGATATTTATTGTCGTTATGTAGGCTAGACTTAACTAGGAATAAGTTCCCGATAGTTGCTCACAAAGATACGGGGGAATTAAATTTGTACAGATATATTTCGTAAAAGATATTTTCTTGAGTAACTTTCAAGTAGACTCGCTGCCTTATGAAATTAAGGTAAACAGCAGACAGCTCTTTATTTCTATTGAAAACTACATAGCATGCGCAAACGTTAAACTTCATATTCTTGGTTTCTATCAAAAGGTAAGATATTGAACTTTTATGCCATGGAAAAAATTTAATCATAATGAATACTATCATTTTTTTACGTGGTACCGCCTATTTCGCCGTTACGTGCCAGATTCGACGTCGTCAATGACGTCATATAAATAATATTCGATGACAAATTCCACGAGTACGTGTTCCTCGAGTGATCAATTACATGTACATGTACCTTTTTTACCTATGATATCATGCATCCAAACATTTTTTTGGTAAAATATAGGCCAAATGTGCTTAGTAAGCGAACCAAGCCCTTAAGAAATAGTACCATGAATGTTGTATTATAGGAATCCTTTATTCGTGTATACAAAGCAACCACTTTCGGGCTGAACAAAGAAGTTTATCTGTAAGTAGAACTAATTTATTGTAAGTTTTGTGCATCACAGCTTGTTGAGTTACAGTGATAGCTGAATATAATAGCCAGTACTTCTGCCGCAGTAGTCACATAGTTTATACATGTAGAGCAGTGCAAGTGCATGGGACCTGAAAGTGTTATTTTTAGATTGAACACATACATGTATTCTAATATTATCTAATAACCGAACGGTTAGTTACCGCACTCTAGTGTAGGTTTCTTCACTCAACCATGAAATAAATGGAATGAACTTTGTGTAAATTATTTACCTACACAAGTTTTGTTACAGAAAACACACAAATCCATGATACAAACCTATGCTTCAACCCTTTGTGTGTACTTCTGCGAAGCATATTCCCACTATACATGTGGTAGAGGTATAATACGGCACTTGTTCTTCCTCGCCATTGAGCTAGCTTTTATGGCGACGCTTAGGGTACTGGAGGACCCGAGTTCGAATACAGCTCGGGGCGCAGTATTTTATTTGTTTGTTCTTGGCATTTCATTATGCTTCTGTACAAACTATTGAGTTCTTTTAATTCTTCTGTCAAATCCTGTAAACTTTCCTGATTATTTTCATTTGATATTTCTTGATCTTAAGCCTTTCAAAGGTAAGATCAATGGGCAATTAACTCAAGTTTTATTGCATTTTTTCATTTTTTAAAAAAAAAAAACTTCATTATCCAAACATTCTAAAAGCCCGGATTTGCTGTGCCTCACAACAGCTACTCCCCTACTGTATTTTATAACCTTTAAAGGGACATACCCTGTAACTGATGTCGAGCTACTCCAAAACATGAATAATAGAATCTTCTGAAGTATTATAACTAAACCTAAAATTTTTACAGAACGCTTACAGAACGAAAACGCTGATGTATAAAGGCCTACACATAAGTATGTTTACCATTCGAAACTTTTCCATATTGTAGAATAGGATATGATTCATATAGACTTTTATTAAAACGACATCAACAAAACGGTGAGTTGCTTTTTTTTATTGTTACATTTCTAAGCTGCATTGTATTTCAGTTTCTTTCGAATTTGTGTTTAAATCTTATTTTCTCAAAATATTACACGTGAAGTAATGTCTCTTTCTGCCCTTATTTCACAAGAATATAATCGGAATTCATTGTTTAGTTTAAAGTTTATACTAATTTATTTTAGGTCGATTGTGAAACAAGTTATCCAACTTATATTAATCACTCTCGACACCTCATTCCTGATGGTATCTATCGCCGTGAGGGTATGAGAGAAGAGAAGCCAGTTTCCCTTTTAATGCTGAGCGCCAAGCAAGGGAGCTACTAGTACCATTTTTACGTCTTTGATATGACGCGGCCAGGGAGTGAACCCATGGCCTCCCGCACTCGAAGCGGACGCTCTACCACTTGGCTATCGAGGCGGTATCAACCGAATTTATTGTTTCAGTACGGTAAAAGCTTTGTGTTTCATGAAATGTTCAACAAGACAAAACAATTTTCATTTGTGATTAATTGTCACTCAGTGTGCTAAAAATATTAAACGGGAATATAATTTCTCAATTTCTGCGTAAATTAAATTTAGACCGAACTAAGTTATCTTATGTTTTAATAATAAACGTCTAACTTAGCTTTGAGCATGAATTTCAGTAATACCTTTGCCTTTCCAATGATAATGAAATTTAGATTATACCATCCTAATAACCTATATCATTATGATATAATAATTTGCACAAACTTTGCTATTACATTTCCAAAACAACTTATCTAAAACATTTACTTTCAGCTTGTTTATTAGGTTATGCACTTTGATATATTATATAAGTTGTAAACGAGTACTTTACTGTAGATCATGATTTTGTTGACAATTTTAAAACAGAGGTGATAATAGAGAATCAAGTGATGATGATAATGAAAATTATGTTGAAGAAAACAAACATTTTGAGTTTAATGTTGATCATGACAAAGAGCAGACTGTACAGGTGGCATTTGATCATGGAAGTGTCTCCTCGTCCGGTCGGGGTCCGATAGACCAAGAGTCTCGGCGTCCAGTTGAGACAAATGGGGATTTATCTCCCTGTCCGGCTCTATTTTTGAAACAAAACTTTTTAGATACAAGAATATTTCTTTGACATAGGATACGTATATATAACAGAACTCAGCAATACCACAGACCTATATACATATTGTGTATATAGGTCCGTGGCAATACTGTACCTACTAGATATATTTTCCAACAATGTTCAACACAAAACAATTTTCAGTATCCATTGATCATTGACTTATAATCAAACGTGTTGGTTTGATCCTGGTCACCAATCGAAGGATGTATGAATATTAGTTATACTGTATGGAATAAAAATGTAAAGGACACAATTTAACACCTCTGGTGTTTTGCATTTAATTGCCATTTTAATATCAGACGCAGATGCGCAATAAAATATAATTTTTCGGTTTGTACGTGATGCATATATATGCAAATGTTAAGTAAAAACAAGGTGGAAACATTTTAATTATTTAAGTATACAAATCATAATTACACATTAATAATTACACTTACTATAGATTTATACAATATATTTCTGTCGTTTCGGTCAAGCAAATGTTTCAAAAGTAATTAAGTTTATTGATACGTTACAAGAATAGAAAACTATAGAATTTTTGTTTTAGTATAGTTTGTTGGTAAACAGTGATGATAGAATGATGGGAAGACAAAGCCCCCCCCCTCTCCCATTGGTCTCCGGACTAGGAGAGTCTTGGTTTTCCTGTCCGGGACTGTACGAGGAGACACTTCCCTAGAACATATACATGCAGATGTTAACGACTCTATAATGGTAGGCTGTGCTCACATGATGTTAACTGGGACCAGCTCATTAGTTATAGACTCTCGTGTTTAGAAAAAACAAAAGATGAATTAGATGTGCTTGTAAAAATACAGCTCTTAAGTCTTTCACCATAGAAATTATATTATATCGTACTCCCTAGCGCTAATTCCAAATCCAAGCATGCAGCAAAAGAAACAGTAGAGTGAAAGTTCATCAGACAATTACTTAGTTTGTACTAACTCACTTTAGCTCGATTGTTAAGAAAGCTTGCAGCTAATGGAGTAACTATCGAGACTGCTTCCTGGAAATCCGGAAATCCAGTACTGGTGTCATATGAGGAGGTACGGTTGTGATCTTAGTGGGGCTCGAACCCACAACCTCCGGGATGAGCGGCCAACACCTAAACCTCTAAACCACCGCTCCCCTGTGAGCCAACACCTTAACCTCTGGGGTAGTAATTTGTAGAATAAGAAAAATGTCATTCTTGTCGATGTTACATGTATAACATTCTTTCACAATTGTTTTGGTCTCTTCATAGGTCAAGCTCCATGCAGCAATGATGTGCACCTGCATTATAGATTTGACTATGCACAACAGGTCCTTTTACCCCTTAGGCTCAGAAGGTTTGACCACTCTTTTCAAAACACCAAGAAAATGCCAGTGTTTTGGAGTTTGCTGTGAGCCATCAGGTACATGTACAATGTAACTTGTTAATTTTACTGTATTTATCAAAAGTATGTTTGTAATAATCAGACATTATATAAATATAAGTAATCGATTAATTAGTTCTAATTATAACTACCCTATTTTTTCACCACTGGTTATTGTAATTTTACATTTTGATGATTCAAAATTGATTATGATTTGATGGATAATTAACTTTAGTTTATGACTTGAAAGTTTTTTTTTAGATAGAAAAAATTATAAATTTCATGAATTATTTGTTTTTCAGCTCTGGAATGTGGCGGGTTATATGTGGACTTCATAAAGATATTGCATTTACCAGGGTAGCTTAATGGAGGCAGACCATACAAAGTTCAGTCCTGACTGGCACTTTGGTTAATGGAAGGTAAATGAAAAATGTTAAAATGATTTAAATAGGCTGTAAACATGTGTTAAGCTACAATAAGTACAAAGTATTACATCAAAACAAAATGGTGTATTACATGCATATAAATGCATTTGGCTTTGTATAACTTATTCAAAATTTATATTTTTACTTAGAACTATGGTTTCTATAGAAGTTTATCCTTTGACCAATATCATACAGCTTGCAGTATGAAAAAGAAAGTGCTCAGTATTGCTTTATTTGCCCTGTCTGAAGTTTTAGCTCACCTGAGCATGAAGTGCTCAAGTCAGCTATGTCCACCAGTGTCCAGTCTCAACAGTTTGATTGAGATGATGACCAGTGGTGTAGAGGTTAAGGTGTCTGTCGCTTATCCCGGATGTTGCGGATTCAAATCCCACTGGGAATCGCAACAGTTACTGTACCTCCTCATATAACACCAGTATTGGTTTTTCCAGGTTAGCTTCAAGTTTTTTTTCCCAATAGTGCTAAAAGAATCATAGAAAGAACTTGTGTCCATGTATTTTGAAAGCAATTTTTCAATAGTTTGTTTATTACATTTGATTCATTCCACAAATCATACTCTCTTTATTTTATTTTTTACAGTTACTAGTGTGTACATACATCTTACTAGAATTTAGAGAATTTATTCTCTGATTGCTTCTTTTCAGTGCCCTCGGTCGGACCAGGTATTGTGTTTTCCCGTCAGTATGCACAGGATGAGCAAGAAGAAATTAAAATTCTAAAGAAAAATGTTGATGTGTCTGGCTTCCCTGACAGGTTGCAAATAACAGGGATGGAAGCAACAAGACAGTAGTGCTCGTTTGATGAAATTGGCCCACTGTGCCATAATAGTGACTTTGCTGGTCCAATGCCAGATTTAGCTAAACCGTTTAAGCGGATTAAATTGGACAAAGCTTAAAAATATCAGAATTGTTTCTAATTACAGCAAGGCACAGAGCTAAGATAGTTGGTGTGTGGCATAGCCTAGTGCACCTCCATGATAATTTATATTGTTCAAAGAATGCCTGCATTCTGCAATCAAGCCACACTATAGGAAACCCACTGCGCATCAGTTGATTATTGTAAAACCTTGATAACACTCTCAACATTTTTCAAATAATTTCACAAAAAATAAGTACTCAGAATGTTGCATGCAGCTTGTAGATGATCTGTATTGAAATTGAACCACACTGTGGGAAAATCAATTGCTATCACACCTTGATAACGGGTCATACTTTCCAGTAGCTTTTACAAAATTTATAACAGTCCAGTCAGTCTAGTAAGATGACGCTTGATTTGATTTTGATTTGATGAGAATTTTATCAAGGTCCGTCCCAAAGAGCATGTATGTTAGCTTAGTATTGGGATGAGACCCCGGCATGACTGACTGACTGACTGGGGTTGTTTACCCTCGGTACTTGGCTATTGCCATATGACCGAGCGTGACTTACAAATATTTATATTTTATTACATATATGAAATGGTAAGTATACCATTTGCCACGTGTGGAGGTGCGTATTTAATTCCCATAAAGCTCCAAGCTTGTTGTAGTCAACCCGCTTGGTAGTTTATGGGACCTATAGACGAATGCAAGACATTCGTGCAGCTTAAAAAGAACCTTATGGTTTTAAAAACATATTTTTGAACATGTACAATTTTATTAAAATTCTTAATTTTTAAATAACTTTTTTATTTTTCATAGAACTATATAAGTGTGACCACTCATTTTTTTTGTCTATTAATGTCCTATTCGAAAATGTAATTACTATGTTCATAAGTTATATGGTTTGGCTTCTGGAGCTGGGGTGCAAAAATGGTGACCCAATTTGAGTTAAGTGAGTTACTTAATTCTCATTGGTCGCAGCGGAGCAAGTGCTCGCTGCGTCATTGGACAGATTTACGACTGTAGAGCGTTTGACAAGTAGGTCAATCTGGTTTTGCACTCCAGCTCCATTAGTCATTTTAGTGAGTAGGCATGCCAGCCAGGTTTCTAAAACAGTGAAGTTATATAAAATTATACTATTTAGTTTAAGATTTTAAATATAATTTAAAAAACAAAAATTTAAGATTTTTCCTAAATTTAAAACAATTTGCACAGGGTATCTATATGCCTGATATGAGGTCTAGGATATAACTCATATCTGCTGGATTCAATTTTATTTGAATGTTTAATGAAATTGTGCCCGTTATCCGCTGTGTGAATTCGTGGTACCTACTATGAGGTGAGACCCCCTTTGTTAATATATATGAGAGGGGCTCACCTAAGTATGGGCTCAGGATAGCTGGTGCTCCACTGTTACAAGAGCCCATACTAATGCAGCCAGCTGCATGGTAAATTTGTACATATATACAGAGCTATTTACATATATAGTTACAATTTATATGATTAATTGTGGAGACTTGTCATGGTAGGTACCATAGCGTTTATGCCCTCCCTAAAATTTTAACTGTTGTGTGTACCCTGTGTTATACCTTGTCAATATCAATAAAAATAACAATTTATATACCCTGGATACATAATAAGATGAGTGATTAAAAGGGAAGACTTCCGTTAACGGCTCCTTTCTAGGACCACTATAAAACAATGAACTATTAAAACTATAAGCAATATTATATATATATACATAAAAAAATTATCCAGGGTATAGATAGCATATTAAAAAGAGAAAAAAGGAAACAGTGTTAAATATATCTTTAGTTATTTATGTACACGTTGGCTTAACCGGCGCGTTATATACTTTAAAAGCGAGGACGGAATTTGAGCAAACTATCATCGAACCCATGTGAACTGTGTAGAAAGGCTATCACAGGACATTCCGGGTTCTAGCGTGAGTTTGGGTGCATGTCCTGAACTTCTTATTTGTTGAAAAAAGAATTAAATATCCGGTTTTATGCTCACTTTCTGGTCGACTGTGCGAATGTCTGTTCTGTCCAGAGAGTTAACTCGTCTCTCTGACAACAGAATCAACTTCCCAGAAACGGCGAAGTACCAGAAAGATGAGCTGTAAACCTTTAATAAAAGATGACTATATATAGTATGCACAATCCCACCCGGCAAGCGAGGCTATCCTCATTTGCCATAGAGAGTGTATAATTTACTTTCCTGGTATAAAAAGAGAAAAGTATAACGTGGAGTGCCGGTCTGTGTTTGTTATGTGTATATAGCTAGAAGCATAAAAAAAAAAATTGCATACCTAAGCTATCACGTGACCATAATATTTACTCTATCGTATTACTAAAGGTGTGTACTCCATTTATGTTACTACTGATAGAGAATCAGAAAAAGAAGAATTTTTAAAGGTATGAACTCGAATTACAAAAAAAGGGGAAAATGAAGTTTTCCCTATTTTACAAACGTTGTAGAGCTTAGAAATTTAGTAATTATATAGATATGATCTCCAGCACCAAGTTAGGTCCATCCACCGCAAAATATCACTTATTTCCTACAGAGTACAAAGGAAATTGTTTGAGTTTTACTAACAAAAAGTCGCTCTGTGTTTTGATTGTCATATTTAGACAAGAAAGTTTTTATGTAATATTTTTCTTTTTTTTGAGTCATTTAGCCATTTGTCTCCACATATGTCTAATTTTAAAATTTCTAAAGGTCTTATTTAAATTTATTTAGAGGGTGTCAAAAAATGATGAAAATTGGTTATTTTGAGAATAGCGTAAATCGATGTAAAATTTTTTTAGAGTACTATTCCCTCAATGTTTATTACTTTTTAATAACTTTATATATATAAGTGTAGTTACCGATGCCAAGATTCCTACATGTAAGTGTTAAAAAATTTTTATTTAATTTTTTAAAATTTTTGGACCTTTAGAAAAAGCTGGAAATGGTGCTACTCGTTTCATTGATATCTCTATAACCGTACTAGTCAGTCAGATTTCGTCACCGTAGTCTTATACTAGATATATTAAATTAATAAATCATAGTAATTTTTTCCATCTAAACATAAAAAATTTTAAGTTTGAGAGGTTACAAATTGCTGTAATTATACGGATTATGTTATATTTATAGTATGTCACGTGGTATAAAACGTCACTATGCTCAGTACTCTGCTTCCTTTGTTTAACTAGTAGAGTTTCTACACGCGTGTGTAGTAGATGTTACATTGAAAAAATATATGGAATGATTAATTTGGAGTTAATAATAATCAAAAAGTAGAATAGTCTACAGGAATCTTGTGTTTCAATGATAAAAAATATGCATAAATATTTATAAAAGAGTTTGAAACAACAGTTTTTTGAGGATGTAAAAACAACACTTAGAAGTGTAGTGATGAATATGAACAGTTTTTAAATATTAACAACATTGAAGCCTGAGAAATGAAAATCATATAAAAGAAGTTATTTGAAGTACAATTTACAGTTCATATCTTGAGGTGTTATTTGCTCAAATTCTATTATACTAAAAAAGGAAAGAATGGTAACCAGTATGAAAAAGTAAATTGAAGTACATTAATTATACAGTGTTTGTTGATTAAATATGTAAATATGAAAAATGTACTGTGATACTTCCTATGTAACCCCAGTTGTGCTATTAAGTAATGAAGATGTTCTTTAAGAAGCAGATGAAAGATTTCAAACTACAAGGATTAAGTGTATACAGTGCTGCTTTGCCATAGTCTTTATATATGGTGAGTAAAATTTCTATCAGTATTTACATGTACTTTTTGATAATAGAAATACATGTCTTTCAGATGGTGATTAATAAATTTGCTGTTGTCAAATTACAGCAGTAGCTATATAAAATAATATCTTACAAAAATTTATGGGCCTGTTATAACTAGAGTATATAGTGTTATTCAGATATGTTGTAGTAAACTGGATGTTGTGGTTTTTCTATTGAAAAGGAAAAAATTTTCTGAAAGCAGCTGATAAAGTCCAAGTATTTAATTATTAAAATACTACAAGTGGTATTTGCTTCATATATAAGTGTTTTTATCAAAAAACTGCTAAGATTGATATGAAAAACAAAGATCTTTGTATAAACATTCCATTTAAGGTATAAGTAATAGTGGTGCAAATTTTAAGCAGAAGCAGAAAACTGATACAACCAAATGAAAAAATACAGTTTTCATGTCTTAAGGTTGATTTTTTATTATCAAGTAAGTTAATATAACTTCAAATAGTTCTTTATAAGTATGTGATAGGCTGTGCCAAATGAGAGAATGGTAATACCGGCTTGGTTAAATTGGTTGGTTTAGTGTTTGTAAAAAGGTTTCCTCAAGAAATACAAATATTTGATTATAATGAGATAGTAGGCCAAATAGGTGCCGGAGATCAATATAACAGTGCAATTTGTAGTAATATGGTTTTAATTATATTAATATATCCAGTAGATATTTCAGTTATTACGTTGAAGTAGAATTTGTGTTCAGAGTCACCAGCTGTATGGTCAATCCTCACGCGCATGGCTTCTCTGATCATAGTCTACACCATTGTTTTTTAGAAAGAATCTTGTAATAATATGTGAAAAGATTGGAATTACACAAATGGGGTATGCTTATTCCAACAATAATCTGATTTATTAAATTTGTGAAGAATTTGATTATAATATACAAATAAGGAAAAAGTACACAGACCGGTACAGTAACTATTATTAGTTATAATTATTATATTTATGCTGTGTGTAAATAGGATAATCTTTGTGTAGACCCCACAGAGACAGGCATATAAGTTTGATTGTTCACCACAAGCTAATGTAAGCATATTTATGCAGTCATATACTAAAAATATTATTTACTAAAAAGAAGAATCCAGATACAGATTTTAGTCTGTTATTGTGTAAGGAAGCCAAAAAGTAATTGACATGTTTTGAAGTAATATTCTATTTATAGAATATCTTATCTTTGATGTTGTAGTATATAGATTTTAAAAATTTATAGTTGCAGTAATTTAGCAAACAACTGTTTTAATAGACTGGAGTTATATAAATGCTTATAAAGAAGAAAATATTCTTCTAAGAGATGGCTGAATAGATTATACCATTAATTATATATTGATAAAAATAAGATAAATATACAGAATTAAAAAGATTTTAAGCTTGTGGGGAACATATTAAATTGATTGACTGTTATTTATATTTTATCAGTCATTTGGCAATCAACTAAGTAGTTTTCCAATAATTTATAAATTGATTTACTTAATGCTTTACTTGGGTCAAGGATATTTTTAATATTAAATTCTTGACCCAGTTTAGACATTTCACTTTTAAATACCTGTCTCTGTGAGTGTAAAGCGGTGCAGTCAAATAGGAGATGAGGGGTGTCATATTCCACACTGCATTGGGGGCAAACCGGTGCCACTTTTAAAATATACTGGCCTGCGCTTGCAGGTAGTAGATTTGCGCCCAATCTCAGCCGGGTAATTGACTTATCCACTCTATATTTGGTAGAGTAGTCCATTGGGCGGCTGAGCCCCACCGTGCTTCTGCGGAAAGTGTGCATGAATGATTTATACTTCAAATCTTCCCGCCATTTATCCAGGACATAGGTTCGAATCCTGGCATAGACTTCAGTGGG
The DNA here is from genome assembly GCA_022818135.1 of Saxidomus purpurata. Lineage (NCBI taxonomy): Eukaryota > Metazoa > Mollusca > Bivalvia > Venerida > Veneridae > Saxidomus > Saxidomus purpurata. The sequence goes on from JAFMSR010000592.1 coordinate 35,034, forward strand.
GGAGTATGGAATATTTAGTGTGACTGCGGGCATTCCCAGACCCAATTTGGCTGCACTGTCTGCACTCTCATTGCCTGATATGCCTATATGAGCCGGGCACCACACTGTGGTAACTTGGATACCTATGTTTAGGCATTGATTATATTTAATTAAGATTTTTGACAGTAATTCTGGTCTTGAGTGGCTATTATTTGATTCCATTGAAATTAGTGATGATAGTGAATCTGAAAAAATAGCCACTTTTTGATGTTTATGATTTAGAGCCCAGCTCATAGCAGTATCTATGGCAATCATTTCTGCAGTGTATATAGAGGTATGGTTTGGGATTCTATTTATTATTTTTTCTTGTTTGTATGGAATAACAACTGCAGAGGAACATTTTCCTGAGTCAGGATCTTTTGACCCATCTGTGTAGATGTGAAGATGATCTGAATATTTATTATCAAAATGTATTTGAGTTTCTGACTTGGCGAGATGAACCAGATCAGATTTCTTAACTTTATGCTGTAGTGTAAGGTCAACATCAGGCAAAGTGAGAGTCCAGGGTGCAGGACCGCATGGGGCCTGGTCAGCCACAGTCATATTATGGATGTCACACCCCTCAGCCATTTCTTGTACCATAGCCCCAAAAGGTAACATGTGGTTTTTAAAGCATGACCTAACAAAGTATCCTTGTCCTATAATATCATTGACGGGATTAGTGGTCCTAGCCTTGACCCTCGCCCAGTACTTGAGGATTTGCTCCTGTCTCCTAAGACGCAGGGGTGGCACCCCCGCCTCCAGTTCAACCAGGTAGGCAGGAGTGGATGGTAGTGCTCCTAGAGCCAACCTGAGGGCCTTATTCTGAATGATGTCGAGCTTTCGGAGGTGACATAAGTTTGCACTAGCATAGACTTGTGCACCATAGTCTATTTTTGAACGTATTAGAGACTTGTATAGCATTAACAGACTTCCTTTATCTGAACCAAAGTCTGTATATCTAAGTTTTTTCATGACCTGCAAGTCTCTTTGGCACCTGGTGACCAGTTCTTTGATATGTTGCTCAAATGTGAGTTTTTTATCTAAAGTAACTCCTAAAAATTTGGCAACTTTTACAAAATTTATTGGTGTGCCATCTAAAGTTACGTTCAAAGTGTGCTGAGGTTGTAACCCAAATAGTATGCCTACAGTTTTTGTCTCTGAAATTTTGAAACCCCAGTTTTTAGCCCAACCTCCCAGAGAGTCCAATCCTGCCTGTGCATCTTTGGCAAGTTTGACCAAATTGGACCCAGTTTTCCATGTTCCAGAATCATCTGCAAACTGGCTTATAACCATCCCTGATCCCTTGAGAGTTTCAGGGAGCCCATTTATTATGAGAGAAAATAATAATGGGGACAGTATCGCGCCCTGAGGAGTACCTCTTTCTAGCTCGGCCTCATCAGACAGTTCTCCTTGAACTTTTACTCTAATCTTTCTGCCCTCCAGGAAGGATCTGAGGTACTGGAAGCAATGCCCTGTCACACCGTACTGCCTTAGTTTAAATAAGACCCCAAAAGACCACGTTAGGTCGAAAGCTGCCGTTAGATCCAGAAATATTGCCAAAACTGATCTGGACCTATTCTTAGCTGAGATAATATCATGTTGAAGTCTCACTAGTTGATCAAGGGTACTTCTCCCCTTGCGGAACCCTGATTGAAATGGGTTTAAGATGTTATTAGACTCTAAGAGGTACTCGAGTCTGGCTTTCACCATGCTTTCCATTATTTTACCAGCATGGGAGGTGGCCTATATGATTTAGGCTCAGCTGGATTCTTACCAGCTTTATGCAGAGGTATGACACAGGCCTCCTTCCATACCTCCGGGTACACACCCTCCACCCATACCCTGTTGAAGAGTGTCAGCCATAGCTCTAGCAAGGAATCTCCCGTCATGCCTAGAAATATAAATTTTGTTGCCAAAAAGTAGGATAAATTAACCTGACTGCAATTTCCGGTCAGTATAGCCAAAGGTTGTTTGTGATTGGTTGCCAAAGATTAGGCCAATCACGGCGACCAATGAGATCAGAGTGTGATTGACCTAGTTTGAGTGTCTGGATCGTGGTAGCCTAACAATTTTTTAGCAATTTTGATGATAGATAGTATATGTGTTTGTTTTGTAAAGTAAAAATCCCCTTAATAAAGTATTGTCCTATTTTTATTTTGCTTAGCTTTTTGTGAAGATAAAAAAATTTTTTAATCGACCTGAATAAGAGATTAAAATGCTGTCCGAAAGACATTGGTTTACTTATTTAACAAGGTGAAAAGTATGCATGAATGTTTGACCTATTATCCTACTCTGAAATTTTGAAAATATAAAAACCCCTTAAAAGCCAAATAAACCAGCAGCCGCCGCAAGTGCCAGAGGTGTGTCACATAGGTCTTCCGTCGTCTGGAACGGGAACGAAATCGCCATCGTCGTAGCCGGTCGTAGCGATGTATTGTGACATACATCGTGAAGTTTGACGTTTTGAGAGAGAGAGAGATTGAATTTGGAAAATGTAACGCGTAGTCAAATATGTTATAAAGGAAAAAATTCTTACAAAGCCAAGGAACAATTTAGCCACTTTAATAAACGAATCAATAATTTATGGATAGATGAAAATAGTGGCAGTATTTACTTATAATTATAAAAATGTACTCTAATTGTTGCAATTATTGTTGAAATGTTTAATCTGATTAATTATTTTGTGGTTTCAAGAATTTACTTATTATAAGAAAGTATATAAAACATCAAACAGGCTACTTTGTTAACTTTTACTTCTTTAATTATAAATAATCTATATACAATAAAAAAATGTAAGTAGACTTGTACTGTTTGGTTTTTTACTACCGGAGCTTGAAGCAAAAGTCGGCTAGTAAGTGAACCAATGGAGCCAGGAGAGACAAAAATGATTAGCCAATCAGCTGGGTGCTAATGACCGCCAGTTCGGTTTACTACTGTTGTAAGAGCAGTGTCTAATGCAATTTTCTATATCTTTGTATTAAAAATAGAGCAGTTGCTAAAATGTGTCTATGATTATATGCATATTACTGTAGATCATGATTTCGTAAGAATAGAAATATGATATTTTTTTGTAAAATTTGGTGTAAACTTCTCTTTAATTGTTTCTGAAGGGAATTTAAGTTTTTAATCGTTAATCTGTCTTATCTTTACTTATAAATGATAAAAGAAGTTAGTGTAGATCATGATTTGCATGATCGGCGATTCGGTCCTCGGACAGATGTAGGTGAACTACTATTTTTTTTTGATCCTGGTTGTCTAACCAGTACTTTCCATATCGTCGAGGTGTTAATGTGATTGGGTTTTTCGTGCCCGAGTAAGGTTGTTCTTAATGTAGTTTTGATCTTTTATTACATATCTTTTAAATGGTGCGAAATTATAATTGCGAAAGTAAGATATGTTTTTTAAGATTAACATTGCTGTTCGTACTACTTGACCTGACCTACTTGTTGGTTTGGGTGACCTACTGCGACTTTTATTGCGCACGAACCGGATGGAGTTATAACAGGTGCGCGTTTGGTTTTATGGATCCGGCTAGTTTTTGACAGTAGATTACTGTTACCATTTTGGAAATAATTAGTGTTCTATTCATTTTCTGTAATGTCTGGGGTATCTATTTGTAGGATCAATCACTGTTTTTGTTTAGTTATGACTCTTTATATGGGCATTAAGTCTGCGTTTTCTTGCTTAAGCAGTCATGAATTGTGACTGTTACTATTCCTACGTATTTCCAGTCATTGTCCTGGTGATTAGTTTGGACATTTATTAGTTATATGTTTGTTTTTGTAATCACCAGGGGTGTGTATTTGCGTGGGTTATAATGGTATATTGCCTCAGACACTAGTTTTTCCTCAGTAGGTATTAATTATCTTACTCAGGCACTAGAACCGCTGAAAAGTAAAACATGTGTTAAATTTATATATTTCTTTGTATTGACTCATACCTATCTAATCTACTGAGCTTCCGTCACATGCCATGTTGTACAGATGTATTTGTTGTAAACATATAGTACTTTTATGTGATTATGGATTAATAAAGTATACTAAGCTACTAAAAAGGAAGTTTACAGGACACCCCTGATTTACAGAGAGCGAGTTTGGGGTTTCTTAGTGTGGAAATATTTGTTTTACGTCACTAAGATACGATACTAGCTTGTCTATTCTATTCTACTCTACGAAATAACATATTTACATTCTATAATAGACTTGCCGTATCTGCCCCTATGTAAATATAGCGTTGTGTGATTAGTATGCTGTGTGCTGTATATATGGTCATAGAGCTCAGGGTTGGCACCATGCATTCCGCGCACCTTGCTCCTGCAGAGTCCAAGTACCGTTTTTCCCCCAGTTGCGAGTTACACATTATTTAATTCAGAATGGGAGTCCCAAATAAAGGGTAAGATACGGTTTTTAGTCGATCCACACTTGCGCAGTCCGTGTAGTACATCATACTTCCCCTTGGTCTTTTGGTTCGACCGTGTGGGTGTGTAGGTTCGAGTATTTGCCGGGCGGCATGAACCCTTTCTGATAGTCGCCTCTGGCGTTTGTTTTGTCAGTGTGTGTGTTTTTTCTGGTGTTTTGCCGAGCAGTCCATATTGTAATCAGTCGTAATCTATATTTTTTCCTTGTATCCTATATTTGTGATAAATTCGAATACGGCCAGGCGAATATCTTGTGCTATTTCTTTTGGTGGGTCTAACAGTGTTTTTTCCGTGATGGTTATTAATTCTAATTTCAGAAGTTTTGTTTCAAAAATTTTCCTTTCTTCCGAATATAGTGGGCAGTGGAACATTAGATGGCCAAAATTTTCTATTTCGTTACAGTTTTGACAGTTTTTGTCTGTTATGTATCGGTCCCCTTTAAGATAGCTACTTTTTAGTTTAAGTCTAGTGTACATTGTGTCTATTTTTCTATCATGGTGGTACCTTTGTAAAAAGCTAGGCGGTTTGATGTTAATCTCTATGTTATGAGTGGAGCAGTAAGTTTCCCATTGCTGTAGATATTTTTGTTTTACTTTATCTTTTATGATGCTGTAGACTTCCGGTACGCTGAGCTTAATAGGAATTTCTGTACCGGAAGTGCTGCCGTATTTTGCTTTGTCGTCTGCTAATTCATTTCCGTTAATGCCAACATGACTCGGTACCCACATTAACTGAATTTCGTCCCCTCTATGCTTTATGTTTGTAACGGACTTTAAAATACTGTAGATCATTTCTTGCCTATGAGACTGACCTGATTTTATTGCTAATAAAGAACTCAGACTGTCGCTAATAATGACTGCTTTTGGAATATAGTTTTCTTCACAATATGCTATAGCGTAGTCTATTGCTGCTAATTCACATGTGAATATTGAAACTTGATGGTGAAGTTTCAGACTTTTGTTATGTAAGATTGTTCCGTCGTCTCCTATAACTACTATGCCCGCCCCTGCTATTTGTTTTGAAGGGTCCTTACTTCCATCTGTATAAATTTGGATGAAGTCTCTAAAGTGCCGAATAATGTTTAAATTAGCAATAATTTTGTTTTTTTTTCCCCGTGTTCTGATTTGTTAATTTTTCCTACTAAATCTAAATTAATCTCGGGCATTTCAATATTGATTAATTGTTCATAGCACGGTTCTTGAATTTGGGTTTCGCCTAGGCCGTATTCTGTGATAAGAGTTCTGATGTGTTGTGTGTAAGGTTTCTTTAAATTTTTGTTACTTTTGATTTTGTAAAAATATGCTGGGTGGTCGCATATATCATCATTGATAGGTAAGTTTGGGCCCAGTCTGGAGCTTCTGGCCCAATATTTTAGTGCTTGAAGTTCTCTCTGTAAAGGTAGTGGGATCATAGCTGTTTCGGTATGTAATGGGAGAGTAGAGGTATGCCTCGGACATCCTATTATGGTTTTTAGTGCCCTATTTTGTATTCTTTGAACCTTTTTTAGTTGTAATTCTTTTGCGGAGGCGTATACTATGCTGCCATAATTGATTTTGCTAAGGATGAGGGCCTTGTAAATGTTTAGAAGGCATTTTTTGTCTGTACCCCAAGATTTTCCCTTTACTGCTCTTATGATATTGAGATCTTTAAGACATCTTTTTGTCATATATTCTATATGCATTTTCCAAGAAAGTGTTTTGTCAAAATACATTCCCGGGAATTTTGCGTGTTCATTGTATGTGAGGTTCGTACCACATAACGTTAATTTCGGAAAGTTGGTGGCTCTTTCCGGAGGTTTTACGGACTGTCTATGTATTAATAAAACTTGAGTTTTAGCTGGGTTAATTATGAAGCCTCATGATTTGCTCCATTTTTCTATTGTATTCAAAACAGTTTGAGCTTTTTTAACTGCATGTACCGGACTATATGAGGTTAGCCATGTGGTTGAATCATCTACAAATTGAGATATTTTAGCATTTATAGTTGGTTTTTCTCTGTTTAATCCATTAATTTGTGTTTCAAAGGTATTCATCATGAGGCTGAAAATTATGGGAGATAATACCGCTCCCTGGGGGTACCCATTTACTGTTTCCACTACCTCTGAGAGAGCTCCATTGTATTTTACCTTAATCTGTCTGTTTTGTAGAAAGCACCTTAACCATTTTATCATGCGTCCTTGTATACCAGAGTTATGGAGTTGCAAGAGTGCTCCTTCGTTCCACATTTTATCAAAAGCATTACTAAGGTCTAAAAATATAGCTATGAGATATTTATGTTCTGCCTGTGCTATTTTGCCATCTGACTCTAATCGTGTGATATTGTCGTCACTTGAATGATGTGTTCTGCATCCTGATTGATATTTAGACATTATATTGTTTTTTTCCAAATATGCGCACAGTCTGGGTTTTATCATTTTTTGCATTAATTTTGTAAACGTTGATGTTAAAGAAATTGGTCTGTACGAGGCAGGTTCATTTTTGTCTTTATTAGGTTTTAGTAATGGAATGATAACTGCATGATTCCAGCTTTCTGGTGTGGTGCCCTCTACCCATGATTGATTAAATATTTGTAATAATGTATTTCTACTTTCCTGTGGTAATTTTTTAAGTATTTTGTAATGTATCAGATCTTCTCCCGGTGCACCGTCCTTGCAGTTCGACAAAGCTTTATTAAATTCGAATATAGTAAATTCTTGGTTGTATTCTTGGGAGTTGTCATTATTCCTATTATAATAATAATAATTGTTTTGTTTGATAAAAATTCTCTAGTGTATTCGTTATTACTACTGGCTTCAGCATACTGTTGGACTAATGCGTTAGCTTTTTCTTTTGGCTCAGTGATAATTTGCTGGCCTATTTTAAAGACTGGATTGCTTTTTGGTACGCTGCCTTTTACTTTGTTTACAAAATTCCAAACTTCTTTAGATGAGGTATTGCAATTGCTAATACTACAGGAATGAGTTTAGACTGGCATCAGTCGTTAGAGTCATTACGCATGTCTTTCTGGACATTTTACAACATCTTCAGATTTTTTTCCCTGACCCTATATAGATGAGCTTTGATTGAGACAAATTTTTTATGTACAAATGTATTATTCTTAAAAGAAAAAAGTCTTCAAGAGAAATGACATCTCAATCTCAACAGATCTTTTTATGGGTCTAGAATGAGTTTTGATTCTCCAGTTCATTTTGTCTGATGTTTTTCATGAGCAAACTGTTTATAACAGGTTCTAGGGTTGTTATGCCAGACAAACAATTGAGTAGGCTGAATATTTCGAAGAGCTTTGGTGGAGACGTTTCCAAAGAAAACCCAGAAATGTCTCGAGAATTGTGACGCAGGATAAGGAATGGGTTCATCACCTAGCAAAACCTCAAGGTTCACTCACTCGAAGAAATTTTTGCAGACGACTTCATTAGGTAAGGTTGTGATATCAGTATTCCGGGATTACAAGGTGAAGACAAGGTGGGATTTTCACTTGAATTGTCAAAACCACTTGGCAGTATACATAATGAATAACGAGAAAAAACGATGAGAAAAGCTCAGAGCATATAACCTTGCTTCCGAATAAATGTAGCATCTGCACATACCTGGCAGCTTCTGAGGAGGCTTGACTCCCGTATTCAATCGATCTAATTCCTCGGATTTCTCATCACATGTCTTCCAAACTTTTTTGCCATTTTGACAGTGATAACGATGTTGTTTTGTTGAAGAAGCCTAAGGCAGTCCAGGAAAAGAACTTATATCGAGATTGAAACCATAGTGATTTATTGAAAATGAATAGCAGATTGAATATGTTTTGTATATTATGTTAGGTCTTGGACAGTTTTTGACGTAGCTTCACTTAACTGATTGATAAATACAGGGATACAAACCTTCTTTGTCAGGTGACGCCTTCCTGCTTGTTCTCAGTGATTCTTGAAAGAGGGAATTAAGACGAAAAGTGCCAACTTATATCCGTACTGTAGCAGTAATCACATGGTATCATTTATTCAGCTTAAAGTCCCGGGATCACTTTATTGATAGAGTACCTCCACTTGGTTCAGGATCCCAGGTCCACCCGGACTTCGGCCAGTCATCCATTCCAATATGCTAGATCATTGGTGTACTCGGATACATTTAAATTCTCCTATTTTCCAAGAATAATACCACTTTTGCACTGCCTACCTTTTGATGCTGTTTCTTCAGGAACAGTATCTGGGTTTAAAAAACCTTTAGTCTGCTTCCTGTTTTCAGGTAACAGACACCTACTTCTTGTAAATAGATTTTAAGTGGCAAAGCCTATCTTTGGTCTTTTTTACTTGTATTATACATCCGTTACTAGTAAGGATGCTTCATTTTATTTGTACGTAATCAAAGTAATTTTGTCCCCTTTTCACCAGTCATAATGCTCCAACTGGAGCGAGTACAGTATTTATAGATTCAAAGATAATCTATTGTAACTTATACATGTATATCGTATTTTGTTACAAACAAATGCCTTGACAGATTCATCGTGACAAATATAAATACAAATATAAATGATTCTTACCGAGATAAAAAGTATTACGTAGAAAAACTGTATAAAGTATGTGTCAAGAGGGTGAGCTAATAACAATAGTACAGTTTTAGTGTACATCAGAGTGACAAATTGATATAATATTTATCATAATAGGAACATATATTTTTTTCTCTATTTGAACATTTATGAAAACTAGTCATGTCTTGTAACTCAGTAAATATTTATAAACACTACGAGGAGCATTCAATATGTAATATTATTCAGTCGTGAAGTTCTATATATTGCACGAGATAACCATGCACTGTATATAAACACGCAGAGAAAAACGTACCGACAAGTCGATACAGCATTTGTATAGTTTTGATTATTATACATGATTAAACTCGCTTTGGTTTTTTACTTTCAGAAGATTTATTGCATAATATAAACATTGTAAAATGTCAATTCAATAAGCTCCAACTTATGACGTCGCGTATATACGGTAAAGATATTGCTAATATCGTAGGTATTTCATTAGTGTCAGTGTTTACGACACTGAGGAAAAAGCTTGGTGTTAGGAGAATTTCTGTGAGATGGATACATTTCCTCGTGTATAGATTGGATATTTAGATTGTTTAGCCCGAACGACGAGGAGCTAAACATAGAGGTGCGACTTGACTGCCCGAGGCGAAAGGTGTGAAAACTAGGCGCGAAAAACGATTACGCGCCTTTGCAAAGACCTTTTTGCAAATTTTTTTGCACAGTCCTCAAGAGCTGGCCCAAACAAAGAGAATGAGGTGCGACTTGACTGCCCGAGGCGAAAAGTGTGAAAACTAGGCGCGAAAAACCGGAAATTTTCAAAATCTAGAACAGAACAGAACTGAAAATTTATTTAACGAGTACACATACAGGCACATTGTCAAATTACATAAGTTTCACAATGCATATTAACAGGTCACGAAACATAATCACAAGCCATAAGGTATACAATCAGATCACTTGTAAATCTGTCAAGAGATTTGAACTTATGAAACATTTCAATCAATTTGAAAAAGTGAAATATACTAAATTGAAAAATGAGATGTGGTGGCAGTTTTTCAATGAATTTGAAAATATAGTGCAAGCTGGAGAATGCACTGAAATAGAAAGCAAGCGATGTATTATACTATGCTAGTTTTATTAATATGAATACTTGGTATTAAATGAATTTAGTATTTATCTCAAGACTAAATAACAAACTTATATATTCTTACAAATTTAAAGCTAATTCAGTTCGTAAATTATTAGCTTTTAAAATGTGTTTACATAAATTAATCAAAATCAGTTTGTTTTTCGACTGTAACAGTTGCGTAAATTTAAACATACTAGGATGGATATAAAAATACCGTTTAACAAATTGACTACGTAAATGTTCGTATGCTTGGCACTTTAAAATGAAATGGTACTCGTCTTCGAGATCGTTTAGATCACAAAATTGACAGATTCTCTAATGTCGTTGAAGACGATTTCTACCATACCTTCCAGACTAAATACGCAGCCTGTGTGCTGATATTCTAAGCCTTGTCAGGCTATATCTAAAAGTTGTACACTGGATTATGTTAAGATACTTTTCCATAGAAAAATCATCTTTAATATGACAATAAAGATCGGTTAATACATTGCTATTTCTTACGTCGGCTCGCCACTGTTGATGGTAACAATCGATTAATCTTTGTTTAAAAGTCGGTATAAATATGTTAAATTCTACATGTTGCGGGAACTCCCAAACTTCAGCAAATCCCAGTTCATACAATAACATTTTGACTTTTCTTGCCCAATTATTAACACCATTTTCGCACATAATACAAGCATTCCGATATACGTTTTTCAAGATGACATTATCGGTGCTGAGTAATTTGTACCAGTACTTTACTATTTGTACATATCTTGTTACATATAACGGGTACCTGCCTAATTCTCCGTACACAGCTGTGTTACTTGTACTTTGTTTCACGCCCAGTATGGCTTTACAATACTTTAGGTGAACACGTTCAATATACTGGCTGTCAGTTTTTAACATTGGTTTTGCATTGAAAGAGGGTTACAAAAATTGACAATTATAATTATGATGTTTGCAATTACTTATTGTGGAATAATGTAAGAAACGATTAAAGAGGAAGAGGTAGTGTTATGCCTCATGGCAGCCCCTGTAGCATTTCTGTTATGTCCTGCCTAAATATTTCATTTCGCAATTATGCTTATCTGTTAAATATATAAAACTGTATATAACTTTTTGCAAATTAGAATTGCCTCATTTGTCTCATTTGTATTAAGATACATACTTTCATTGTTCGAAATTTGTAATGATATACAGTGTGTGTATATCAACATCTGTCATTTTTCATATATGTTCATGCCATGTACACTCTTCTTATGCAGGAATTATCTGTCTATCTATTTCCGCGTTACGCCGGTATTATGTGAATGAATTTTTTATCATGTATGAAATTAAATAAAAAGGGACGTTCAGACCATTAAATATCACCTGGCTCAGTAGGGCTGAATTGGGTTGGTTATGACCATTAATTTTACTGGTGTCCGTCAGACCAATTTGATCCAAAAAAGTATTTCATTGGTCAATACTTTATAAGGTATGAACAGGGTCACCTTTGGATTAAATCAATAATGTTAGTCGGTGCTCAAAACAAGAAGCGTATCTGACCACATAGTGTAGGTGCAAAAGTTTTTAAACAAATAGCCTGCTTTCGGGTCTCGCCAACTTAGTTTAGGTCAGATGATCCTATTGCAGTCCGGCTCAGATACTGGCTGAAAAAAGTACAGGGAAAACCGTAAGATTAAATGAGACATTACCTGATTGGTAGAAAAGGTTGTGTTTACAAATGAAAAATACTTATTTGAAAAATAAAATGCAATGTCTTCTATAAATAGGTGTACAAATGCGGTTTAGAACCTTAAATCTCACCTGACTGAGTGGGCGATTGTCTCCTTTGTCAATTTGTAAAATAACTTGGTTGGATAAGCCCGTATAAAAACAGCATTTTCTGGTGTCTGAGAGACTACGGGTCGCACCAAATATACCTCGAACGAGGGTGGTGGACCCAATAAGCACAATTACAAACAAAAGTCTGAGAGACTAATTTGTTCGAAAAAAGCAATTTCATTGGTCAACACTCTATAGGTGGGTATGATACAGGGTCACATTTTGACTAGATTAATAATGTTAGTCAAACAATAGGAGTATCTGACCTACACATACCTGATTGACTGTTGAAAAGGGAAGTAACCCGCGGCGAGTAGAACTATTTACAACAGTCAGACCTATCTATCTATCTTGTTATACTGCCTCACACCTCTCACGAGTATTATGGGCAGGGTGCACGCCGGGTGTTAATAAAAGATAAAACTACTGCAAGATAGCTCCTACAGTCAAGAGAAACAAGACGGTTAAAACTGTTAAAATAGTAAAAGAGTAAAAGGGTTAAAAACAACTGTTGTATGACTAATAATTGATTTGGGCCACTGCCTGCTTGAATGATTCAAGATCAGGCAGGATCGCAATATGTGTGGGTAATCTATTCCACAGGACTGTGGTATGGGGGAAAAAAGAGTACTTAAAGAAGTCCGAATTTGCATGGGTTTGGCGGAGACTAAGGGGGTGCATATGTCTTGTTAACCTGTTTGGGACTTCTAGGTAACTGGGCAGGGAGATTGCTACAAGATTGTAGTATATTTTGTAAAACATAACCAATTTGGAGGCTTGACGCCTGTTCTCAAGGGTGCTCCATCCAAGGGTGTTCTGCAGGTCTGTCACACTGGTATCTCTGGAATAATCATTTTTTACCCATCTGATTGTGCGTCGCTGGACCATCTCCAGCTTGTGAATATTAACCTGGGTGTGTGGTGACCATACAGATGATGCATACCCTAATTGTGGTCTGACTAATGTTTTGTAAGAGAGTGATTTGATATTTTCATGTTTTGTTTTAATGTTACGTTTGAGAAAGCCTAGTGTTCTGTTTGCATTTGTTGTTATTCTTGAGATGTGTGTATTCCAGCTGAGATCTTGGCTGATGTCTACACCAAGGTATTTTGCATCCTTAGCTGGTGAGAGTGTTTGACCATGAAGCTTATATGTGAACTGGATAGGTTTTCTACTACGTGTGATATGGAGGACCTGACATTTACTAGGGTTAAATTCCATGTCCCACAGTTTTTCCCACGTTTCTAGCTTAGAGAGATCATTTTGTAACCTTTGACAATCAGAGAGGCAAGTAACTGCAAGGTAAACGGCAGTGTCATCAGCAAAAAGCCGCACCTGGGAGGTAACCGTGTCGGGGAGATCATTTATATAGAGTAGGAACAACAGAGGTCCTAGGACAGAGCCCTGGGGGACCCCAGATGTAACAGGGACTTGATCAGACGTGCAACCGTTAACCACTACTGACTGAGATCTACCTATTAAACAGGACCGGATCCAAGACACAGTTTGACTGGAGACACCATGCTCTTGGAGTTTAAGTAATAATTTAAGATGGTTGACTTTGTCGAAGGCTTTACTAAAATCAAGTAGGACAAGGTCGGTCTGTTTACCTGAGGAAAGGTTTTTGGATATTTCATCAACTAGCTCAATGAGCTGAGTCTCACAGGACCGTCTTTCACGGAACCCATGTTGCAGCTCATAAAGTATGTTGTGTTTTGAGAGATGTGTGGATAGGCTAGATGCAATTATGTGTTCTAGGAGTTTACATAGAATACAAGTTAGCGATATGGGTCTGTAGTTAGCAGGGTCACCACCTTTTTTGAATAGTGGAGCGACATTTGCCTTCGTCCAATCGGATGGGAGTTGACCAGTATTAAGGGATCTTTTAAAGATTAGTGATACTATGTCAAGGATCTCATGGCGGAGCTCCTTCAAGACAATGGGCTTAATCATATCTGGGCCAGCAGCCTTATCCACTTTTAGGTTTTGGAGTAATTTCAGGACGCCGTTGGGGTCAATTTCAATGTTGGGCATTGTAGGGTATTTCCTTTTTCCTAGGGAAGTCCTGCAAAGCTGGGACAGAGACAAGGGAGAAACACCTGAAAAAACAGACTGGAATTGTTTATTCAGAATATTTGCTTGACCAAGGTTTTCTGAGGTGATTTTACCATTTGTCTGATGTTTTAACGGTGCAATACATGTAT
>JAFMSR010000593.1:0-49008 GCA_022818135.1 Saxidomus purpurata
GCCATTTTCGGATTTACGCAATCACTGAACTGACAATGTCATATATATCAAATTTGTACCTCTTCCCATCTTTAGTGCAGCCATAAACGTTTTCAATGTCTTCATGCAATGACAGTCTACTAAGCAGTCCCTGATTTAGCTGAATAACACCATAGATTAGCCCAGCAGCTTTCATATCCTGTCTTTTTTCATGATGGCTGATTTGGCATTGTTGTTTCTCAGTTTTAACAACACTGGTCTAATGTGTCCAGGTTTACCAGGAATGCGGTTTATGGCAATCACATCATGCTCTGCCAGAGTAGCCCCCTGTGTACTGAGGATTTTACTGAAACTGGTTGTTAAACTTTCCACTGTTTCATTTTCCTCAACAGGAACATTTAATATTTTGACATTGTTTTTCGGCTATATTGTTCATTATAATTTGCTCGTTTGTTTGCTGATTGTGCCAATGCCTTGTTTTTTTATTTGTTCTCCCATATCTTCAATCTTTTTTGACATTTTTTGGCTTAATTTGCTAAAGTTTGATTTCAGTTCTGCATTTTCATATTCTAGACTTTCAATTTTTTCTTGTAAATCTTTTGTTTTTTCGTTCAATTTTACATTCAGCAGGTCGGTCATTTTTTGTTCCAATTTGTTCATGATGTTTGTCACTGTATCAGCAATTAGCTATTCAACATCATCTTTTTCATTAGTGTATTGAGATCACCCCTTAACTGTTTGATGTTTTCGTTTACTGCATCTAGATTTTGTTGAATAAGTCCCAATTCGTAAGCACTGTTATTGCTAATTTCTGAGTGAGTTCTTTTTGCAGCAGGTTGACCATTTTTCTTTTGTCCACCTTGAATACTTTTTTCAACACTAGGCTTAATATTGCCTCCAGGCATAGCTTTCTTTCTTTCATTTGACTTGCTCAATATTGATATATAACAAAATAACCTGTAGCAGATCTTTCTCACTAAGTCAAAATTATATCTCTACACTTGAAAAGTTAACAAAACAGGGGTTTTCTCAAATGTTTTAAGATCCAATACTGTCACAACCTTTCATATCCAATTATAATTGTAAAGTTCACAAAATTGCAAATATCTCCAAAACCAGAGAATCATTTCACACATTGACGTTCTTCATTGAATGCAGTGCTTCTATTTAAAATTGACGATGTTTCATTCCGTGTCGTACAGTACTTTATTCGTAATGATGGTGAATAAGGACAACATATCTGATTTGTAATATACCTGTTTCTAATGGTCAGTAAACTAATCTGCATTCGTCTTTTGTCTTTCACTTTCGCTTTGAATGAAACGAGGACGCTCAAAGACATGTGGTTTTGGTTTTAAGAGCTGTTTCAAGTTTTAGGTTGGTGCCATAGTATAAATCCTATCGTGATACCAACAAGTCGGAAAGCGATGATGCGGACCTTATTTCCATCAAGCATTTCAGCGCGCACAACGCTTTGATTATACTATTCTGACAGACGAATTTAACTTTGACGTGAATGAAACAGTTACATGTATCGTTTTAATATCTGTAAAAGCACAGAAATAAAGTGTTGCATCAAGGCAAACCAATCTAAATTTTGCCTTATGTAAACCCAAGTAAACATAATTTGTTCAGACCTACTAAATTAGAGTTATTAAGTATTATAAGATTTCCAATTTTTATATGTTTCATTCTCTTGCCTTTATTTCAAGAAATCCCGGCTTGTCATTCGCAGTCGTCTGTTATGTCATTTGGCAACAAGGGAGATGGTTTATGTAACAAAACGGCAATGTTTCTGACGTCCATGTCGATGTTGAATTACCCATTTGAAATTGAAAAGGAACAATGGGAAATAAGATGTGATCACAATCAAACTATTCAGCTTCATATATTAAGTTTTTACGTAGTTTGTCAACGGGGTAAGTCATTCATAAATATCAGCCTTTCGGTTTTTAAGTAAGTATTTATGACGAGAGCATTTGATCTGGCATCTTAGAAAAATATCCAAACTTTAATATGGTACTGACTGATAACGACGTCAGTTAGAGAAAGTGATGTGTACTAATGTAAACCATTATTTGACACAGTAGTAAATAAAAAGCCGAATAATGTATGAGTACATGTAAGTGTATAAGAATAAGGTTATTTATCAGATATGTACACAATTTACATGTAAAAAATGCATTTTCGAAGTAACATGTTTTGAAAAAGTTGTAATCATATAATTATTTTACCGCTATTGGTATTCAGGTTTTTTGTTTAAGCAAAAATGCTTTTCTACTGTGTTGTTGTACTAGTGTTTTGGTCATCTTTCATCTGGCACTCATCTAACCGTGCTCATACCAAGTTGTTCATGTAATAGTGTGCGTGCTGATGTGTTACAATACTAAAACTATTACTAAGCGAACATTTTCATGCACATTTTCGCTGCTACAAACTTTCACATAACTCTAGTGATCGTGAAAACCATGAGAAATAAGAATCTAAGGTTACATAAATGCCACTGTAAGCCCGCTTGGTTTAATTATCCCCTCAGATTTTAATGAATATACGATAATATTGTACGTATAAAGCTTGTATAAGTAATATATTATAAGCGCATTATAGTGTTCAAAGTTCGAGAATTGAACTTACGATCTGTAGAGAAATTCACACTGGTGTGTAATGGTAAGAGCATTCACAACTCATTACCGTAGTGGAAATTATAGACATCAATCAAAAAAGCAGAACACAACATTTTTTGGTGTAAATTAGGAGATTCCGAATGATTTCAACATACGGCATACTGGTCTTTTTCACAAACATATCTGGGAACATGGCATCACATCCTATTACTTCCATTTGTCAAGTTAGAGTGTTGCTTCTGAAGATGTTTAGTTAGATGAATTCTAAGAATTTGCAATCTCCTATAATCGTAAAATGGAAAGTTTATCATAATTCATGCATGTATAAAACATGAATAGTGATTCAAAATCATCTTAAGAACAATAAATTATGGTTTCCGTGCATATGTAAGATAGATACCCGTTTCACTAGTTAAAGAAATAAATTTTCTCGGTTATGTCATATAACGGTTATTCCCAGCAATTCAATTTCACGGAAATAGACTAACCACAGAAACGTAAAACGCGCGAAATCATATTTAGAGAGGACCTCAAAAGGTCCATATATTTTTCTAACCCCACCTCCTCCCCTTGTATGCTTAAATACTAACTGCTGTACATAACAACATGATAACGTGGAGGTGCATGCGCAAGTGCGTGTGTGTATAAGTGTGTAACTTGTCTTTTATACTAATTCATAAATGTAACACACTTTCTTTGTGTCTCTGAACTGTATTTATTTGTTTTAATGCTATCAAACGGCAAACAGATGAAAGTGAAGATCATTCTTCATTTGCTATTGTTGATGCGTCAAGTAAAGAATATTGCAACACTGACTTACCACCAGATGTAATTTACGCAATGACTTTCTCAGTGACAGTGCTATTTCGGAAATCAAAAGGGCCCACGGGCATGTTTGTAAGAAATGAAGGTTTTCGCCTTCGTTATACAACCAGAAAGCAAAGTTATTCGTACTCTAGGAAATCGACGGTTAAAGGTAATTATTTTTAAAGAATGAATACAACGGATTCAAATTGGTTTGCCCCTAGTAAGGCTGTTTTCAGTATAGAAAAGCTATCCTATTTGCAAACCTTTAATATTCCAATGCGGGTTTCTTTTGATCATTTAATAAAGTTTTTCTATTTACTGTTTCACGACACTAAATGCTTGCGTTTTTACACGTAGCGCAAAATTCGCTAATTTCTAATAGCATATAAATTATTTTAATGCTTAAAGACAAAACTGTGAGATATTACATTTGATATACATATGTTCGGTATATAACTAGTGCATATATTGTTATTTTGTTTATTTATATGTTAATTGTTCGCATCATAGTCTGTGTATCGTTATTTATTTTAAGAGTTTTTTTTATCGCAATTCCATATTCATATCGTACACTCAGACTAATAGGCAAATTGACATCTAAAAGCTAGAATTCTTCGCGAGTTCACCGATACTGACAATTTTGTGACTTTTAAAGTTCGCGGATGGACTGTCCTTGCCAATTTTGCTAATTTAAAATTGACGAAATCATGTAAAGATTTACAGTTTTTTATCCGTACGTTTACATTCGAAATTAATTATACTTTTTGTCGTAAGTTGTGGTTGATATTGTTGATGCTTTATTTGAATTATGAAACTTTAAGAATACATGTAGTTTAAACGCAGTTCGTGACTTTTAGCTTTTAATATCTAAGAATAATCAGGCTATAACCAGGTGATCACCTATGAAAATTCAGTCGCCTTTTCCCTCTTTTAAAAAACAGTAAATAGTTGATCAGCTTCTAGTTAAATGATAAATATGTACACATATAACTACTAATAAAGAATGTTTTCGCTTGCAGTTTGCTCTGATACATTTCGGAAGTGTTATTATCTACTTCGCATGGAGGCTACTTGGGATATGGCAGACTCAATATGTAGGACATGTAACATGGATATTGTTTCTGTTACAACACACCAAGAATGGAGTCTCCTCAATTATTTATTAAAAGAACGGATTGATGCAGACATTCAATATTCGATGCAAGGCAGCGCAAACCCATATGCACACATAGGTTAGTAAAACAATTTATTTGATTCAACGTGCATTTTATGATTAATGTTACTCTAAAATAAAAGAAGTTGCTTTCTTTAACAGACATTTGTCATTTAAAAGGCGTCCATCATGTAGTTTTATACAAGTTACAATGCACAAGCGTTTTAGCCTAACCAACTGACTCTACAATTTGTGTGTGATTTACGTTATGGAGAACAATAATCTTGATTACGTTACCGGTGCTAGAAATCCACACTGGAAATGACTGATGATAAGAAATTAATAACGGCATTGAAGCATCTATGTTTTACATGTACTTTCTGTTTTCAACAAATACCATCATCTACTACATATATAGCTTTCAAAAGTATACAATAACAAGATGTAACCGCTTCAACAAATGCAATAAATAAAAGTTTCCTGTAACATGTCATTACTTTTAACATGAGCACTAATTACTACATCAAAATACATAACATTCAAACAATTAATAATTCATTTTATGAAAACAGCATATAGGTGTGTATAAGAATGTTTATATGACATTAACAATGCAGTATCAAGTTTAACAAGTATAATGCTTTTCAAGTTTGAGGAAACTGCATTGTACTAACACAAGACGTCTATTCTTTTTAATGAAATTGACCACTACTCATGGTCTTATTTTGCCATACTGTTCACTGCCACAATTTAATTTTACTGTGAGTAGCATATGTACGGTATAAGAAGTGAGTAAACACATATAATCAGTCTTATGAGTTTTAGATTAGGATACATACGTTCAACTTCGGCAGTGCTGAGAGGGAGTGTGAGTGCAACGGCTACAAGATGAGCAACAAGTGAATAGGAAGAAGTGGCCAGTCCTTTGTCAATATGCTGTTTTTCAATGAGTAGCTCAAAAAAATTCCGTGGACTCCTACGAAAGGCAGGCATGGTGATCATAAGCTCGGTGGATCCTTGCCACTGAATCTGAAGGTTGTCAGGGTCCAGCCTGTACTTGTCTGCCAACAAGTTTGTTTCAGTAGTTATGTCCTGCAGCTGATATAGGTCAATGACTGAGAATTCCCCACAAAAGAAGTGAATAAGCGTGTGATGTTTTAATTACACGATGAGAGCCTTGCTAAAAGAGGTGATAGCATTAGTGATATTATTAAAGATGCCTTTGCTAACCATGTACCACTCTCAGTTTTCCAGGATGCGTAGTGTCTTGTTCACATTGGCCTCTGCCATGCCCAGGTTTATTCCTTCTGTTTGAAAGAAGCAGCTAAGTGCAGCAAGACGTGGTAGAATGCATGCAAGCAATAGTTGTAAGTGAATGTTCACATGGTTCTTAAACATTTTTTAAGATACCATGATCTACTGGGTCTACGGAAATAGTGTGGTACTCAAAGTCAACCATGAGGCCGCAGTAGGACTTAATGGTGGACTTGACATCCTTATCGTGACTCATTCAGCGATACTGTTTTGCTTCTTTAATAATAAGGACGTCTGCACCTCCATTACACTGGTAGTTTTCTCGGACGATATTTTGTAATACAAACTTGTAATATGAACTTGTATACGTCTCTTAACAGTTTTTTAGTTTTCCTGAAGATAGTAACTTTCTGAAAGCTGAAATGGCATCCCAGGGCAAACATGTTGTCATTGCAGTGGTCAGCGTTCAGACTCTTTTGTTGAGTATCAGTTGTGTTGCAACGCCTGTGATCCTACAGGTGAAGATTGCTGCACAATCATTTTAGATCGGGATCCTCAAACTGTTTTTGGATAGTCTCTATGATGACATCAGCAGTGGCAGACTTCAGTATGGTGTCTGTGCTGCACTCGTTACCTTGTCAGTGAGGGAGGTTACAGTTTCATTCAAACTGAGAGTTACTGCATTCTTGTGTTGTAATCTGTTTTTTATGATCCTGTACTATATCAATCCTGATTGTTTTAATCGATGTCAACCTAGGTCCTAGATCCATTCAGTCCAATGTAATTGAATTTTTTACATATGTACATAACATCACAGATACTTTTCCATCGCTTGTTTCCTCTGACTTGTGGATATGCCATTTCCGACCATTCTGTTCCAAAAAGAATGAGTTCCAAACGTTTCCAGTTTACTAGACGAGCTGAGCGAACGTAATTGCTATACATGAAAAGGGGATTCATTGCGAAGAACGCTCCATGATCCTAGCTTCAATTTAGAATAGACGCAAATCAACGGAAGCCTGTTAATGGAAAGAACTGATATTGTGGCAAAGAGGGTGCAATTCATTACAAATTATGAAAAATGCGAGGAGATGGCCGGACATAAACTGCATGATTATGTTTATACATATTGTATATATATATATATATATATGCTGAAATATAAATTAATTTCTGTGGTTGTCAGCTCTATATCATTTCATTATTATAATTATTTTTATGAGATGTAAATTAAAAAATGAATTATTACACATAGAATATATCAAAAAACAAAAAAAAAATAGATACATGAAAATATAACTGATATCAAAGACATATAAAATCAAAATGGGGCTAATATTGCATTGGAATAGAAATTGCTCGGCATAAAACATTAGGTTTATTGTTTTCAAATGCGTTCTCTATATCATATATAGAAAAGAAACTTGTAACGAAATCATGTAATGCGGACTTCGTATAAAGTGTACATGTAGCAGCTTATATTATCACCAGTTTACGTGAATAAATGTGACTGTTTTCTTTGTTACTTTGGTGAAATTGAAAACAAATAACATTGTCAATTGGTTTATTGTTTTCTCACTTGTCACTCAGACATATTGCAACATATATCACAGTGGGAACCTTGCTTTTTGGTGACGAAACATTACAATACAGAGACAACAAAGTGAATTTCCTCTCGGTTCAAACATTTATCATAGACAACGGCAGATTTTCGGACTAGTAAAGAATGTCGCATGTTCTGATATTATAATGATTATTCGTATCCTCCCATGAACTGCCGATTCGGTAGAATTATTTAATCCATAAAAACAGATTTTGTAATTTATAACCTATATATTTATATGGATACTTTTACCCCTGTTCTATCCTATAATTTTCCAATCTTGAACTCGTTTGTGGTGCGTCTACATAAGACTTGTTTCTGCGTTTTAGCTCTATTAGACGAAGTCCAGGAGAGTTTATGCCATGGTGGTTTGTCCGTCGTCCGTCTGCACGTCTGTCCGTAAATGTTTCCTTGCTAGCGCTCGACAGGTCGCAATATTCATATGACTTTGATGAAACTTGCTGATAAGGATCCTTGCAACTTGCAGATATTCCTTATTGTTTGGGGTGTCAGTGAGTTAAAGTCAAGGTCACAGTGACCTCCGATAATAATTCATTGTTAACACTCAAGGTCACAATTTTCATTCAACTTTCATCAAACTTGCTCAGTAGATTCACTGTAACATGTAGAGGATCCCTATTGATTTTTGGGTTAGTGGATCAAAGGTCCAGGTCACAGTGAACCGAACTTTGAATTTTGTTTTCTCTGCGATCTTTTTGATCCACAGCCTTCAAACTTTATAGGATAATTTTTCTTAGTGTATAGTAGATGATCTCTATCCTTTTTGGGATCGGTGGGTCAAAGGTCAAGGTTACAGTGACCCAAAGTTTGAAAATATCTATATTGAGATCTACATCGCCCACAGTCTTCAAACGTCATAGGATTATTGGTATTGCTGAGTAGGTGATCCCTACTGTTTTTGGGGGTAAGTGGTTACAATGAATTGTGTAAGCTTTTTACAAAACTTACTCAGAACAATCCAGTCAGACAGACCAGTAGAGTAATACTGACCCTTTTGGGCCTTTTGTTTATTCAATAAAAACCTTTCCATATAATCATATTGCAAGTAAAAATAGCTGTGATTATTTTCGATATTCATACTCTTCGTGAAAGTCCTTTACGTATAGCACAAGAGTAAATGTGTAATAAATTAGCCATGCTACTATACTGAAAATATTTATTTTAAAATTGACATCTTACAGTAGTCGGAACGTAACAGTTGTCACACGTAGCGCACGATGAACGCACGATGTACGCACGTTACACGCACGGTAGATACACGGTACACGATTCAGAACGATACACGATATGAAAGATATACGAAGCGCACGCTGCACGCGACACGCTAGACGGAATACACGTTATACGATTACTTTTGACCCTTTACAGTTTACTTAAATTTATTTTTCCCCCGCCAAATCTGTTTGTTTTGATTCTCTTTAACAATTTGTTTTCCTTATACAGTTTATTGAGACAAAAATAATAAGACCAATTAGTTACGGCTTTGCAACTACACACTAGTAGAAAGACTTCGGAAAGTTACAAATGTCCATAGTTTACCTAGGTGCGAAACAAATTACAGTAAGTGTCAAATTTGAATAGTGATCCTGAGGTGCGAGAAAATGAGCGGAAGTTAATTGCTGTCAACACCAATCTTTAAAACGCCACTACACTACAGACAATATCCATTTGTCTTTTTGACAGTGTTTTATGTGTTTCGAGTGCCGATTATTTTTCTAACGATTACATGGATTATACTTAAAAAGATGCAATTTGAATAAGGTACTGTACAATTATTTTATCAATTTTTGCTGGGACTTTAACTGATTTTGTAAAACTATCGTTGATTCGGCGATTCGTCATGTTATGTTTATTTACCCGATAAATATTCAAAAAGCTTACCCTCTAAATTAGTTGATGTTCTCTTTCCTTTTATAATTCCTAATGAATTTCCTTATACCTTCTCTACGTATATCGTGTATAGTATATGGTGCACGTTGCACGATGAATGATACGATATGATACACGATATACGATTGACAAAATACACGATGAGCGCACGCACGTTATACGGGCGTTACACGCACGATATACGCAAATTTTGACAACTGTTACGTTCCGACTACTGTACGTACAATGTGATTTCGTAAAATCCTTTGCTTATGTTTAGGCATCTATGATCCTGATATTGTCACTTGTGTATTATATGCGACATACGCACTAAATATGTTTAAATGTGATGAAAGGATAAGCATATGTCGAGTTAAGATATTAAAGACGATCACGTTAGTTTAAATTCTTTGTTGTTTACTATTTTAATACTGTTTAATCAATTGTAATATTTTTAATAAATCATATAAAAGAAATATATAAAGCAGTTACATGTATATCGCTGTTACATATTTTAAACATAAAACGATAGCTAAAGTCGATATATTAAAAAAACATTTATAACCTCCCTTCAAAAACACAAAAATCAATATTTAACCAAGATTGAGTTTCAAAATCTCTTAAATGCTTTTAAGAATGATAAATGTATGTTAGATATTATTTGTATGTGTTTATCTAGATAAAAGCTTATTTTCTCAATAATTAGGCTGGTGACCAATTATTTCTAAATTAGTTTTCACCTAAGTGAGGTTTGAACATTTCTTCTGCAATAAATTAAGAAATTCTGAATGCTGCTTGATAAATGACAACAAGTTTTATGTTTCTGTTTACAGAAAATCGTTTCTCTTAATGGTACATGATCATTTTCAGGGTATATACCTTTTGCACTCTTAACTCATGTCATTTCATGAAAAATTATTAATATTGCTTAACATTTGAAATAAAACACAATAACGAATTGCCAAATTTAGAGGTTTCATTATTGAAAGAAAAAACATGAGATAGGGTTCATTTTCACTGCTTTCTAGAGTACACTTGAAAAAGTGTCCATTATTTATAAATAAGGCTGATGACCTAACTTTTTTATTCTATATTCCTACTTATTAGGTATTAACCTAACAACAAGCCAACTTTTATAAAATTCTGAATGCTAGAAAAAGTGATGAAACTGTAGCGATCGTCTTTGAATTGTATGCAGACCAAAGCGTCAGTCTGACACAGTATTATATCACATTCTCGTGCATATACAAGTATCTAATAGCATATCGATAATGTTCTCCGTTTTCTCTGATGAGCGCTTTAGGACCTTTCGTTATATCTTTCTACATTAAAGCAGTAATAGTGACAGCTTCATAGAGATTGGAAAGCCAATGATAATTGATAAGTTAAAGGTCCAATACTAACGAAAGCGAAAATTCAAATATACTTTAAAAAACACAGACATAAGTTATTCTTAATAAAAAATGAAAGTTTACACTTTCTGTAAATGTTAACCTGCAAATCTTCATTATTTAGTGTCTTGCATAAGGTAATGTAATTGCCGTTGAAATAACTGTCACTTAATTTTCGCTTAGTAGTGGACTTTTCACATCTCAGATCGGTTTAAAAAATAAAAACATTTATGTTTGTGCATTATGAGGATCAATTATTTGAAAAGTAACACAAGAAGCTGGACTGACATATAAATTTTCTCGATAACAATGTTTAATAGTCAATTTCATCAATAAACCAGGAATCTTGCATTGATGTTTACATTTAGATTTCAACAATGTATTTTCTAACACGATAGTTGGTGATCTGAGGGTATATTTTGATTATTTCAAGGCTTAAGACGTCAATTGATTAGCGATGGTAAGAGGAAATTCATTTGGGAAAATGGCTCTCCAACGATATATTCTGCTTGGTATGGTATTTCATATTCATTCGTTTATGCATGGCAATTTTTGAATATTGTATATTTATTCGTTACATTGTATATTTGAAAAAGAATTGGCATTTGTATATGTGATTAATTTGACTTTGCTTTTATCGAAAACTCCTTTATAGATATATCGATTTCTTTCCAAAACGTTTGTTGTGATAACTAAGACTATCTATGTAAAGAATTGTATATATATACCGTAAACCTAGACTAATATAACTTAATTGAGTTATTTTGCAGGAAGGCGAAATACCCTCGTGTTGGAGAGGACTGTACAAAGGTGGATATGATGTCAGCTCTAAATAAATCTTGGGTATCAGGACACTGTTCAGAAGATATTGCGCAATACTTTGTGTGTCAATCATCTAATGAAATAAATAACAAAAACGAAGAACAAGAGTGTAAGTGACGTTTATTACTGTATGTTACTAGACATTTATGTTTTATGTTTCACGAGTTAGTCTGTTATTAAAGGTTGTAAAACATGTATCACATGTACCGTACTACCGCGCAATTTATATGCTTAAACTTACAGTGCGTCCATGTACCTTCTAAATACATATATCATTCACAAAAATGTGCATCTCTATATATCTTTTTTCCTTTATATGGTTCGTTCAATATTCTTCGAATTAAACGTCTACGGAACTGCTCTTTGCAAGGGTGGGCGATCCAAACAACCGGGTTTTATTGTTACATGTAACTCTATTCTTTATCATTTTTAAAATTGAACGCGTTTTCCGTCAAATGTGACCCCTTGAGTTAGTTACCTTGATTTTATTCACAAAGATTTATATTTTGTATTCCGTATTCATTAAAAACGTTTTATTTGTGTAAATAATACATTGGCCTCGAACGATAGTCTTCAATTTCCATATCGCATACCTTACATAAATTATCTCAAATGCCTAAAAGAATCAGTGACCACTATATATTGACCTCTACAAAAGTGTGTGTAGGTCTATAGATAAGTCTCTGTTTCTACAAATACTTTTGCATTGTTCTTTTGATAAGTATGCAATATCAACACGTGTATCATGTTTGTGTGTCATGTTCACATACTGTCTGATAGTTGGGAGTTCAAATATATACTTGACATAAGTTATTTTACACAGGTCCGCAACACTATATACATGTATTGGCCTCAAATGTAAGTGTTCAAATTCAATATCGCAAACCTTATATAAACTACATCGAATGCCTAAAAAATCAGTGACCACTATATATTGACCTCTACAAAAGTTAATAATGAATGCCTACAAAATCAGTGACCACTATATATTGACCTCTACAAAAGTTAATAATGAATGCCTACAAAATCAGTGACCACTATATATTGACCTCTACAAAAGTTAATAATGAATGCCCACATGCTACATAAGCTTAGGTTAGACTTTCATCAGTATATCGGCTATATTTCTGCTTGAGTTTACATTCTTGCATAGAGATTTCCTTAAAATAAACCCTCATTACTCTATCTATTTTGTATTGTCGCACATTTGCTCAGTTGTGTTATTGTAACTGTGGTGTATTATAGATAGATCATTTTCTCTACTATAGATAAACCACAGTTAAGCTCCGCCCCTATGCACAGTGCAAATTATCAGAAATACAGTACATGCTTTATTATATTGTCTTAACTTTAATAGGGAAATATAAAATGTGTGAAAATGTTTTACAAGAACATTTGGTTTTGTGTTTCAATGAATGAGCTCCTAACATATTGGATAAATGCGTGTACATTGTCGCCAGAGCGATCCCTGTATATCTTAACATTATAATTATGCAGAAATTATCAATTAAATTGATCACCAAATACTATCATCAATGTTTGAATATATATTGAAACAAGCAGTATATAATAAATAAATTTGATTGTATTTCAGCATGTGATTGCCCAAATGGATGGGTTCAAAATTCAATGAAATGCTACTCTTTCATTGAAGAACAGAATGATTGGAACTCAGCTTCGGTATGTATTTCAACAATATGGTTCTGCCGAAATACATTAAGATATACGATGTGCTCAGTGCCATACTTTTGCAGCATTAATGTCTGTTTGACATCTCGGCATTTCGTGTTTTCATTTCAATTATTGATTTTTCATTGTCCAACATTAATTTCTGCTGCGAGTATCGGGGTATTGTTGTAGCAAACTTGTCTGACTAAATGTTTAACTGAACTGCTATAAAAGTTCGGCATAAAGTTCCGCTGAAATATACACTTTAATTATAATTATACTCGCTCCTTCGTCTGAAATAAATTTATGTTGGAAATGTTAAGATGTTAGCCGATAATTATCTCAAAAGTTTCTCTTTTTCTAGATCTCACAGACTTTGCAGCTAAACTTACAGTATAAGTATTGACACTCATTGATTGGATTTGTCGGATAGTTAAAAATATAGAGAAGGCATAAAATGATAATACATTTTTTAATCAAGCGATTGTTCTATTTCATACACAATCTTTTATTTGAATGATTGTAAATCCATACATATTTATTTAATTTATTTTAGAGTTGACATTCAAAAGAAATAACACATTTCATATGCTTGTATTAGGTATTTCCTACCTATCCCGATACCGATACGGACTCTTGATTACATTGAGTGCAAAGGGGTTTTCTCAAAAGTCTTAATGTCAAATTTTTAGAATCAAGGGCGTATATAGAATTTGAGAATGTTGTCTGCATTATTTTATTTTCACAGCAATATCCTAATTATTCCAATCATGTATTCATTGATATTACAGAATAAGTTCTAGTTGTTTTCGCCTACAAACAAGTGCGGCACATGTATTTACAATTTATGATAACAGTTGTCTAGGGGAACTCTATATCGTCGAATGCGTTTAAGTTTAATGCATTTTCTTCGTTCATTGCCTCTGTTTCTTGCAAGTTGTGTTGCTCTATATGGTGTTATGAGAGGAGCTCTGTTTGGATAAATTTTGTCGCCTCGAAGTACGCGTTGGTCCGGAAAATATAAATCTGTACCAATTTGACGCATGAGCCCAAATTGCTGGGCGTCATTCTGATGCCCCAAAAACCCGCTTTCAGTATACCGGATGACTCCATAAACGTCAACTACAACCTGTGTATGAATACAGTGATATCCGTGATGGCCAGAGTAGTATTGTTCTTGCGGTTCTGTCTCTGGTCTCTGAATTTTATGGGACGTACCGTCAATGACACCAATGGCAGAAGGTAATTTAGTCCACACTCCACGCATTGCAAGCCACTCGTCAATACCAGGCCAATTCACAAAATCTCTCAACTTTTCAAAAGAAAATTGGAAGGAGGCGACTGATTTCAAAACTAACCGTCGATTTGCTGATGTTAAATAAATTTGCTAGCATATGATACTTAGGGTATATCCTTAGCCATATGATAAATAGAAGAACACGATTTCTAATGGACAATGCAATCTCTCGATGATCATGAATTGCAAGCAAGTCATGCAATTCCAGAAAAGTCTCTGGTGTCTCACCGGTAATTTGGTAGAATTGGTATCTGTTTCTGGAAAACATTTGGGAGATATCTCTACCTTCATATGTATTTACATCTTCAGCAAAATGTCTAAAGCGCACATCAGTATCAGGTGATGTTGGCATACAAACGAGCGTCATTAAAAACGTCACCACTTGCCTGAAATACTCTGTATTTTCTGGTGGGGGCTGAATCAGTAACGGCAATAATGCCATGAACTGACGTTGCTGTCGTCTATTCGTATCAACTGCAAATTAAAAAAAAAGATGTCGGTAGTAGTTAACCAGCTACGCCGTTATACTCTCACGATTTTCACGCGCCCCATTTTCGTGTATCTTTTATATCTCATGATAAACCGACAAGAACAAAATGAGCGGTGGTAAGTTGATTTTAGTATTCAATTGTAGTTTTCGATACTTTTTATCACAGTCGCAGAATACTGAATCAATATTTATTATAAAATGTCCACTTACCAGTTTGTCTAGTTATGTTTGTCTCGGTATAAACGGCAAAGTTAAAAAAATACCAGCGAAATTGTGTATACACCCCAAATTTGTGCACCAAAATACTTGCATTACCAGTCGTCATAAAAAAGGCCAAACGTATTTGGTTTTCGAATGCATTTCTATGTTTGATATTCACATATTTTTAAATATATGAAAATATGTTTCAGGAGAAACATTACTTCAACGGAGAAAGAAAACTGTTCGTTTCTCCAAAGAAGAGGCCCTTTTAATTTTGAGAGCGTATAGGGAGCATCCGACAAGGTGGGCAGATGTACTTGCAGACGTCAAGGAAACTATCGACCGACTTCCAGACCTGATCAGGAACAATGAACGAAGACATGTAAGGAATGTCCCTGCAGTACCTGCAGTGCAGTCAGATGATCTGTCTGATCATGAGCAGAACAACCAGGCAGACGAGCAAGACAATGACCAACCTGCAGCTGCAGATCGTAGGGCTGATATAGCGGCTGCTATAACAGACACCGAATCGGATGGAGAACCGGCAGAACAGGCAGAACCACAACCACGAAGACGTCGACGACGTCTTGCTGATTTAATGCGGGAAAACCACAAGCTTTACAATGACTGAATGAAACGGAAGATGCCACCGCTTATTCGCCATTTTAGCCTTGATTCGTCCAGTGATGATTAGACTTTTAATGTAATATTTGTCTACTGACACATGTAAATGGATTTTCATTCAGATTTGTATCTTTCTTTTTTAATGAAAACTGCTTTGTAAAAGTAAAAGGTTAAGAAACATTTGTTTATTTTTGCCATAAAATCATAATTTTATTAGAGACGGCCCCTAAATTCGTGCCAAGTCCGGTGTAGTTATCGGCATACGGATAGGTAGGAAATACCTATTAGAACGAGATGACGCGTCTATGATTATTTACAATAAATCTGAAAATAATGAAAACTAATCTGTAATTTTTTCATTAAAGTACATATATCAAGATACCATGTATTTGTTTATATTTAAGTTATAAATATCTTTAACAAATACTCAGATCTGGTTGGTAATACTCTCTCTTCTTTGAACAAAACAAACAGTCTTCATATATCTGAAATAGATGGTTTATATACCTTGCATTTTAAAAAATTGCTGCTATGAAATGTTCAAGACCCCGAGGTGTCGATTAGTAAAAACACCGAAATGATTCATCAAAAATATGAATCAATCAAACAAATTCAATCCTCCAATCACATAAGGTCTACAATGGTTATAAGTAATATGAATGAGAAATCTCGAAAACAGTACTTTATCTATATTGTAAATATTATGGCACATTTACTTTGTTGCGCTATTATAGATAGATCACAGTTAAGCTCCATCACCATGCAAAGAGCAAATTTTCAGAAATACAGTACACTGCTTTCCTATAGATATAACCATAATAATAATAATAATAATTATAATAATGATAATGATAATAATTATAATGAAAATAATGATACATGTAATTTTTTTTTAACGCAGGTTACATATAAAACATATCATGAATTACAAATAATTGAAAACATAACTTATTTTCAAATGGCCTTCAAAAGAAAGCTAAAAGGGAGTTACAAAAAAACATACATAATACACAATAGTCATAAAACTCAAGCCTATTTATTTAAAACGGGCATTGATTATAAACTCTAAACTATAAAGGTTCATCTGCAAAAAGAATCAATGAATATCAAAGCTTCGTTATGATGGAAATACTTTTATAATGTTCTTTTAAATATTATATGCCTGTTCTAGATGCCATTGGGAAATCATTCCATACTTTTATGCTATAGTATGAAAAGGAATCTTGGTATAAGTATTTCTGACAAATACTGGATACATATTACATGTACTTAATATGTTATAAACGGACAGTGCGTCATGATATTTGCACCTGTCAGAAAAGGACTACTAATGCTATTCTTTGAGATTTGGCAGACCTATTTAAGATGATCATTGCTACCCATTTTTGCAACATACTAAAATATTCTTAATTTTCAAACAGAACTCCTTAATGAAAAGGTAAACAGTTTCTTCCTTCATTCTCAGTATTTCATACATGTAATTGAAAGAGAACAAAACACTTAAAATAGGCCAATGTTATAAACACATATATATTATAATGAACCATGAATGAATCATGAAAATATCCACCAAATGTGTCTCTATATATCGAGTGGTCAACGCAAAACTATTCTAAGTGTATACAGAAATAGAAGCAGATGGGATAGTTTCTCATTGATCCTTCGATATCGTTTCAACCAGTATTCTTTTATCTTTTTACTTATAATGATTCGGTATATGCAGTCTGTTGTATTCGTCTATACAGAGTGACTAAGAGTAAATTAAAATAAAAACTTCTCGTTAAAACTACTCGTGAATGATAGTACCGTGTAAGCAGATGTAATATCAAGAACAAAAAGTCAAAACAAATCAAAATGACCCTGCAACGCTCATCTCAATTGACAGTGAAAGGAAATTAATTACTTTAAAACAATAATTATGTCAGATAATGTACATGTAGCAATGTTCTTAATGTTGAAATGATTAAGTTTGAATTAAACGTTTCTTCATTGAAATAAATGTTTGACAATCATTTCGGTATTATATCAGATGTGTTTTTATTTTGGAAGTGAAAAATATGTCTGCAGTATATTATACAATATGTGCAATTATGATAGAAAGGCTACTTCTCGTATCGAAGAACTGTCCATTGCTGTACAAGCCTTGACATGTAACAATTGTTAAGAAGGCCAAACGAATTTAAACTAGTACGTTTATACATTTTTAAGAATAAAATGTGTATACATACTTATTTTGAATGATTTTCGATGTTTTCTGTTAAAACATATTTTTCTCCAGAACATACGACTGGGAACGGACATTCGGAGTCTACAGTTAGTCATATTATTTTGAAATGCTTTTACACAGTGATGAAAATATTACAGACTAGTTATATTTCATTATTATCAAAGCAAAGAGTAATGGTTACCGGGTATTAATACTCTGCTACGTGGTAAATCTGATCAAACATTTGCAAATATGAAGTGATTATTCTTAATTATTTGGTGTGATTCAATCAGGCGGTGCTAAGACAGAAACAAAGTACAACAAACATTTGTACATATACCCGCGTATCGACGTTTATTTAGAAGCGATAAAGATTTGCAGTACTGTTGAACAGTTATGTGATTCAGGATTGCTGTGAAATAAGAACTGGCTGACCTTGCAAACCATAGACTCTGACTTCATACATGCTAATAACCCATTTTCACAGATACTAAATGGTTTTATGACTTAAAAAATGGAACCTCATCCATCTTTTTCGAGTAGAAAGTTATGTGTGACTGAAAATATAAAATGAAAACAAAATGCAAAACGATGTCTTTCCTAAGCCTGTTTTAACACTGAAAAGCCAGGGAGTATTTGACCCTAGTATCTTGTTATTTTGTGGTTTAGCTTATCATTTTCTGATTAATTATGTTTGGCTTATCAGGCCAAGACTTGGAGTATAAGAATGTATCTTACAGTTAGAGTCGCACAAGATACACCCCTTTAGTGCCTATTTATTCACCAGAAATATAATGAAACTAAAAAAGTTTTTTTTCTCCACTCTCTTCTTGTATTACTTTTCTGTTGTATTGGCTATTAGTGGCCTAGGTTTGCTTCTTCCTACATGTAGTACATTTGTAATAGAACAAAGAAATCAGTTTTAATATAAACTTTATATTTTACAGTAATATATTTTAAAAACTGTATTTTAAACTACTCATTGATTGGAAATATTAGCATAACATAATAAAGTTATAAGCGTACATTTTTTAAAACTTAGGTCATAAGTATAATATTTAGGCACATGTTAAGGTATTTAAGAAGAGTAGAATATTTGTTCTAAACATAAAATATTTACTTGACGTATGAACCAGATATCCTAAATGGTATAAAATATTTATGTGACATCTTCATCTCATTTATTACATATTTGATGAATTAATACAGACACAATAAGCACCCGTAGGGTTAAACACGTAATTTAAGAGACATAACCTGCATATAGTTTATCATTGAAACCATTTTATTATGAATGAATTAATCCATTTACAATATAACTATTTCAGACACAAAATTATAGCAATGTCTTTCTTTGTTGTATATGGCTGTAGGCCGATTGATAAACTATAAAAAAGAAACTTACTAAAAATAACTTACCAGGGTAGACATTATTTATTTCTTGTGTGTATATCATCTTTACTTTGTCCGTCTGTCTGCATGATATCTTTATTGATTTTGGCCATGTAACAGATTTGTTTGAAACTTTAACATCGGATCATTTACACTCATTTATGTTCATTTGGCGCTTAGTTCAAGGAAGATTTTCACCGGAGGTAGTTTTAAAATTTGATTTCCCTAGCCTGGTTGCCCAACCAAGATAAAGTTATTTTATCATAAGTAAAATTTTGATACACATACTTTGCCCAATGAAAGATATAAATATAAAACCTATTGTATTATATCTGTGAAAATTTTGCATTAAAATTATATATTTAGATGGAATTCATGATTAATTCAAGTTTGAAAAATGATTATTACCTCCCTTTACCTATCTTGGGTGCCCACCCAAGACAGATTGGAAATAAATGAATTCAGAAGCTACACGTTGTTTTAAAACTTGCATTTTGGTTCAGAATGTTGAAATATTTGTATATCTATCCAATTCAGATGTAAAAGTGGAAATTATATGGTTATAAAAAAGAAATACTCAACGTTTTGAATACTTTCATAATAAAGGGGAGTAATAACAAAATTTTATAAAAGTTAATAAAATATAAATTTCTGATAGGGATCTAACTCTATGTAATGGGTCTTTTTGTTCATTAAATATATCTCTAACAGAATATACAAAATGTAAAAATTGCCATAAAATGTTGATTAAAAGTATTTGACCATCTTTAAGGGCATATTTCAATTACTGCTAGTGATAGCTGTCCTTTATGTGCTACTTGACAAAAATAATAAGCACTTTTGTTACACTTTACACACTGTTCATCTAGGTTTGATAAAGTTCTCTAAATCACGTCAATACAAACTGGTTAAGTTGCCCTTCGGTAGATGGTGTTGTCTGTCGGTCACGTGTCATGAAGAGGCATTGTTTGGAGTCATTGTACTAGAACAATTAACAATGTGGTGGACAGCATACTGCTTAGGTGTTATGGCTTTCAGTGAATTTCTCATGTATTTAATGTTCTATCTGGTTGTCAGAGTTTAGTTTTGTTTGAAACATGACATAATGATTTTCTACCAATTTGCTAAAGTGAAGATGACATCATTACATAAGGCTCCCATAAGTGTGGGGTTAGTTAAAATAGCTTATTCACGATAGAGTAACTTATTATTGTTTTATTTTGATTCATCGGCTTTTATTAGTTTAATTGAACAGGAAATGCTCGTAGTGAGATATAGTGATGGTACTCTTTACGTCGTCTGTCGTCATTTGTCATTTCTCTTCAAACGACCTCTCCTCATAGCAATCATTATTGCATTCTTCTCTATCAGATGCCTGTAAAGTGATATGACCCATGCCGAGCTAAATTTACAGGAGAGGAACATAATATAAATGTTGTCGTCAGGAAATACTGACATGATTCAAAATTGATTATGAGCACATGTTCCTCGGTGGCCATCTACATGTATCAAATTCCTCCAAGTTATTTAGATCCAACAAAAAACTTCGAGGTTAATTTGAGTGAGTCTCAAAAGCGATTAATATAAGTTGTAAGAGCTTGTTTTGCAGTTGCAGTTTTTCTTATATGTGAATTTTCTTCTTGTCAGAAACCGTTGACCGGATGTCATAATACTTAGGAACTTATATGCATGCAGTGACTTTTCTCAAATGAAAATCATTAAAATTGTTCTGATTTGTTAAAAACTGAGTCACGCTTTGTGAAAACCTACCATAATTATATTACTACACTGACGGCAAAAAGAAACGCTTCACTAATCAGTTTTAAGACACATTTCAATAAGAATAATTTGATCAAGATCAAATCATTCAGAAAAGTCAACAATGAAATATTACTGAATTAAAATTCTCAATAATAAGTTATTACGCTATTAATCGATTCCGATTAATTCGAGGCCATCTGCCGACGTTCCTGACGTTGGTGATCCGTCAGCACATTGCCACGACAAGGTCTCCTACATTTTATCCAGTACTTCATCATACGGTTTCGGTCGTTGTTGTGGCTTATTGTCCGTACAGAAATTGCCAACACTGACGGATTATGTCGATTCTGCCATAGTGAATCGGTTGGATTATTACGTTGACGGATGTAATCATCCTGAAGTACATACGTTACACGAGGCGCACCGTAGCGAGGTCTGTCAGCCAAATTCCCTGTGGCATAACACATTGAAGAAGCATTTAATTGCCGATCATTAAACATTTAATTGTCCAGCCACGTGATTTTGAGTACGTCCGCATTTCAACATGCATTATATATGTACTTGATTTTCATTACTTAGCCTTTGTGTGTTTTATTTTCAATATTTTTAAAAACTCTTCTGATTTTTTTTCTGTAAATCATCTGTCGAATATCTATATGCAATTTTGTGCAGTAAAACCATGTGTTAGAAGTACACGACATGCACGACAAAAATGTGAGTTTGCCCGTATTTTCATACCCTCGATTGGCTGAAGCGACTTTTCTTTGTGTCAATGGGTGGATAACAAGTGGTGGTTATGCAAGACTCAATATAATCAAAATATTTGAGCCCATTTAAAAGTTATTACATATTTTCGAGGAAGCTTTTCTTTTTGACGTCAGTATATATGCTCACTCTAGAACTTTCATTTTTGTATTAATGTTTTTTTTTCCGTATTAACAATGTCAAGAGCCTATAACTTTGTATGTCGCATTTTCTAGTGGTCCTCTCAAACAACTGTTTTTTGTTAAGCCTTTAGGTAAAATAGACTGCGCCCTTTTGATTTTCTTTCTTATTTTTGAAACTGCAGTGATCGAATTTGGATCAAGTTTTGCAAGCAAATTGTAACGATTACATTGAATAACCTTGACTTTAAGATGTTGACCTACTTTCTGTTGTTGAGGCTGCATCAATCAAATTATTGCCATATGAACATTACCATCCAAGTCTTTTAGGTCTAAAGACTTGTATGCAAAGTACAGATTAGTTTCCATTTATTCATAATAAATGCCTCCCTGTATTTTATCGGTGAATAAATATAGTCAGAAATTTGGATGCGTAGTAATTAAATCATGAGCAACTGACTGTATTTTATTCCACGATAAAATGCAGGGAACAATTTATTATAATTTCGATAATTTACGTCCCGTTGTTACTTCATTTAAGGCACGTCCTTGGTAAACGTGCTGTATTTTATCGTAAAATAAAATTCAAGCATTTCCCCATATGTTTATTTTGGAGAAGCAGCCGCTTGTGTTAGAAGAAATAATTATATTTACAATCATTTAATTTATTTTTGAATATGAACAAAAACAATCAGTAGATTAATAAATATGTTTTTGGATTTATATTTTACTTTTATTTTCAAACAAACGCCGAACCAAACTACTAATTTCGATAAACATTTTAATAAACTATAAGTAGTTAATGCAGTAATAAATGCAAATCAATACATGAGACAGCAGAAGTCATTTATACCAAATTTTCAATGCAGACATTTCAGTTTTTTATTTTCGGCATTCATTTATGTTGAACTGAACTCTTGCAATGTTCAGTAGTCATTTATGCCGTCGGCAGACATTTCTGCCAACATATTATTTTTAGCAGAAACTTCAGCGCAAAGTTCTGTAAGAAGAATACAGTCTGCTTAAGTTGATTAAAACTGGAAAAAGGGAAAACATGTTATCATTTGATTCTATACGACGTTAACAGAAGATGCTGTCTTTAATGACATGAATATTGCAATCATATTTATAATTTATCGCAGGGTTTAATTTTATGTATGTTTGCATATTTTCTGAGACGCCAGTTTAAGTTATACGGATATTGAAAATAAATATTGCATAATTTCGCCCAAAAATATACTTGCCTAAATCAGCAGCAATGCAAAGTAGTATTTTCTTTGCAGCTGCATTGTTTAAGTCTTCAATCTCAATTGGTAGAAATCAATGACGCTGCAGAGACTGTTTTCTTATATTCGATAATTCAGCGCATGCCACGTAAGTTGATCTTTAATACAAAAGAACCAATAAGAGCTTGTACTTTTCTACGAAAGCAGAGAGAATAAATTATATGTGAAAAGATATGAAACAAACAAGGAAATATCAAATAGTAAGTTACTTATGAATAACAAATTCCTTTCAGACATTGATCTATACAGTGTACATTACATGGGGTTTGCTATGTTTATGATCGCCGGAAGGCGATAATATAATTAACGTTTTGTCCGTTAGTCCGGCTGTCCGTCACGCGAGATTGTAAGGAGCATAACTCCAATTCTGTTCAGACTAACACAATGTCAGAGGACATTGAGAAAACATTTTATAGTGTGCAATAACCATACCTCTTTTTTGCTTGGTATTTGAATAATCACCCATTTTACAAACGAAATTCTGTCGAGCAACTCCTTAAGAACTGAAGCAATCTATTCATTTTGCACAGAGAGATACGTAGAAGATACCTGATCCAAGAGGACGTGTAGTAACTAAAATCATAACTCTACTTGATTCCTTTATAAACTCATCTCCCTTTATTATTATTGTCATCCAAAATTATGTTTGTCCCAGAGTATAGCTAAATAATCAGTTTGGAAATTGACTTTGTAATTCCCATATTCTACACAGGGGTGTGATACATTAAGAGAAATCGCAGTGACTAAGAACCGTAGTTCTTTCTTGTATAGTTTTAAATCATCCCCTTTGTTATATGAAGTTATGCTTGCCCGGGATATAACTCCATAACTATTCAATGGATGTATTTGATTTTTTACACAGTATATAGAAGACATTGATAGAAAATGCCGTCACTATAGACCATAACTCAGTCTTGCCTAATTATTTAAATAAATTCCTTTGTATTCTACAATAATGTTCTAAACATATCTTGGAAAGCGGTTACTAGACTGAAATAATATCTCACACGGTGAACACTGAGATGAAGTATAGTTACCAAGAACCATCCCTCTTTATTGCATAATGTTGGTTGCCATCCTTTGTTATCTCACATTATGCTTGACCGGAACTAATCCTAAAGTTATCCAAGGGATTTACCTAATATTTCAAATAGAAGTAAAGGAGTGCATTGACCAAGAATAATAAGTCCTTGCACAACATTTTATTAACTCATAGTGTGATCTTAAACGGTACTTGTCCGGATCATCTCAAAAAACTTATTCAAGGAATTGACTTTGTATTGAACACAGTGTCAGATGGCATTGAGAGATAGTTCAGTGGCAAACGACTAATATTTATATCTCTCTTCGTTATGTGAAATCATGCTTGTCTTGAACATTTTTAACAGATTGACTTGTCATTTTACACTTGTAAAGAAAATTGAAAGAAAGTGCAGAGTCAAAACTAATAATTACAAATTTGAAACATTACGCTTCTTTGCTCAGTTGTTATTATCTGACCTGGAGACATTGAGATGAAGACAGTAGTTCAGTGATCATCCATCGTTTCCAACGAAATCCTTGTTTTACCAGGCTTAAGACTATAATTTGAAAAAAGTTATGACGCAAAATTTATTATACTTTTGAGAATCTTTATTTGGATTATGTATTTTAAGTGGAGAGGAGAACAACGTGTGAAATAAAATTCCGAGAATAGAGTGTTAACAAACAAAACCTTTATGAATATTTTCAGGAGATTACTGGATAGATCTTACAAATCAATCCCAAAATACATCATTACAGGAATATTACTGGAGTACATCTGCTAGATCAATAAAATCCGGGTATCATGACATGACACCTAAGATTGATCCGTATAGCTCATCTACAGAATTCTGTATAAAGATTTATTATGTGCATCTTAAATGGACTACAGCAGATTGTTGGAGTAGACATAGTTTCATCTGCCAGAGAGAACTAGGTACATAAAGCGTATTTAAACTAAAACTCCCAATCTCTAATCACATAGCCATTTGTCAACCGTTCAACGACATTGCATGCTAAACAAATAAATGTAAACCTAACTAGCACCTTATACTCTTGTGAGTCAGCATATCTGTCTGATGCCCTATGCACTGTAACATGATATCGCATTAATGAATGCGGTCCTTTATGTTGTGGTGAATACACATTTTAAAACGGTGAATGCTGTGACTTTTCTTCAGTGCCTGCACATTGTGATGATATTGCTCTGAAAATACCGAAAATTAACCTCACATACACTGGAAAAGTATGTGCCAAATGGCACTACCTAACACCGAAAGAACATAACGATTTCAGCTCGAGGTTTCCTAATTTGAAAGCTCCCGTTGGAATGAGCGAAGACAATCGTTGTAGAGATGTTTCCGATTCGGGAATATTTTGGTGTTATACATCTGACACACCGTTATGGGAACCGTGCTTTATCAACAGTAAGTCACACTTTAGAATGTTACAGTTAGCTAGCAAGTGTCATTTGTTTTACCTCCTATAAACACGAAGTGCTCAATTGTGAGGTTTTGTGATCGCCCTGCGTCTTCAACAATTGGAGTGTTTACACGGTAGAAACCACAGTTCCGTCCAACTTTTCTAAAACTTTGTCAGAATGGTTACATGTATCTTGATAATGGGTTTGAATGAGTCATTCCGGGTCAGAAAGTAGATAATACAGTATAACCTGCATAAAGCAGTCAGCAATGGGTCTGGGCGAAAGTGACTACTATAGACAGGTGACCACTATATCCAGGTTGACAAGGATATGATTAAAAATTGATAAAAAAAGACAATATCTAGTTACGGTAGTTGATTACACTTAACCGATGTTTTTATTTTTTTAAGTCATTTTTTTTGCGATGAATTATTGAGACTTATACAATAATTTAATTGAGATGTTTTTGTTGTGTTTGCAATTTGAATAAATTTGAAACACGATAACACTTAAAATAAATATTTTGCCACTTTTGCGTTTCTAAACCTGTTGAGTGTACATGGAACATATTGCATATCAATTTATACTATACACTTATTAATGCTTTTAATGTAAAACAATATACATGTACATTATTAGTTAACTTTCATAAAGAAGTCTGTTATTTTCTTCTGATTTGTTGAAGCTGCAATCCGTAAACTGTCATAATCATAGAGTACTGTGTTGCCAATTTGCAAAGAAATTTATTTTTCACCTAATTGATCTAATCCTTTGAAATTTATGTACATGTATTATTCACACATTTTCAATTATCATAATTCACATTTAATCGGTTTCAATCAGCTGTTTAATGCAATTCAATTCAATTCTTTATTCATCATGGCACGTTACATGCATGTGATGCTGATATAAACAATAAACAATGTAAACAATAGAATTAAAAACACATAGGCTGACTAGACACACATAGTAAATAATCCTTACCGGTATAAATACTAACTTCTAAAAAGTTATAAAAAAGTTTTTTCCAAAAATACAAAATGAAATTTGATTTTATTTTAATTCTAAGTATACATGGAGAATATAATTATTTGAATTTTTAAATAATAATTTTAGAGAATAACGCCAATTTAGATAGTTTTGTTTCATCTAAACTATTCATAAGTG
This sequence comes from Saxidomus purpurata, assembly GCA_022818135.1. Lineage (NCBI taxonomy): Eukaryota > Metazoa > Mollusca > Bivalvia > Venerida > Veneridae > Saxidomus > Saxidomus purpurata. Next base: position 26,946 of record JAFMSR010000593.1, read on the forward strand.
TTTTCTAGATTAAATGAATTTAGGTGATTTATGTTATATCTAGGAATAAAGTTATTACAGTGGCGCTCACGTTTTTGTTCCGTTTTTCGGCAGGAAAACGCGAGCAGTGCCCGTTTTTCGCCCGTTTACGAAACGGGACGTTTTTCGGCCGTTTACGAAACGGGACGTTTTTCGGCTCGCACCGTTTAAAAACGCGTTTTTTTGCCTGCTCCGTGATTTAAAACGGCTGGTGACACTGCACATGCGTGAACAGCGAGTTCCTGCGTTTTTTTCCCGGGGTATCAAATGCGCATGTGTGAAAAGCGAATTCCTCCGTTTTTTCCCGATTTTCCGGGGTAGCAAATGCGCATGCGCCACATGTGTTTCTCCACTGTCTGAATTTTTGTTAAATTAGGCCTATCCGTACAAACTTAAAACTTGCGAGTATAATTATAGATGTTAAGTTTATAATGTGGTCAGATTAAGATTGTTTTTTTTTGTTTCTTATTTTCAAAAACAAAGTATAACTACCACCAGCCTGTTTCATCATTACTTCCGCGTTTTCATCATAACCATTGTAAATAAGCGGGTACATATCCCACAAGATGGAGAGCGAGGGGAAGGCCTTGTGATAGATAGAAATAATTCAGCACCTCCAATGTCCCTATTATGTTATTATAAACAATCTATAACCAGTAGATATACATTTAATTAAATTAAACATGCTCGATCACATGATTTCGGTTATCAAAATAAAACTATAACATCGGCAGTTGAGACCATTAATGGCCATGCTTCTGGTTCAATAAACATAGATTCTTTAATGTATGTATGTACAAATTTTCCATATTCTTGATAACAATATAATCGCTCTCAAAGTTACAATGATGTACTGCTACAAGTTGAATATAGACGTGTAAGAAAATATTGTAATAATAAATACATTTTATTGTTTATTCTAAAATGACTCACTGTTTTGTCTCTATATACAAAGAGTTGAACAATTATGCTACATTAATCCATAAACAATGCAGGAACCGATATGCTGTAAACATGACATCATATTGCACCGCATGACGTTAAATGAGTGTTCGCATAGAAAACGCTTTGCATTAAATCACCGTCATGTTAGAAACAAAATAAAATCACTCTCAGCATTGTAATCGTCTTAAAACAATTATCTGTCGCACTGATGCGCTGTTAAAAACTCACTTTCGGCCTTTGTGGCTAATAACTGTGTATTTGTGCTCCGAATCATTGTTAATTAAACGATGAACAGTGCTGGAACGGATGTTATTTCATAAATAAAATAGCCGTTCAAATGCAAAACATGAAATCACTCGTACTATGTACTCATTTCCTAAAAATTACTACGCATTTGAACTCCTGACAGTGTTTTATTCAACAACAAATACAGGGACACATTTATTACTTCTTAAATAAAATTTACTTTCAAGTATTCACACTTCCTTTAAAGTCATTGAAGTCTATTTTTCTAACGACTGAATTATATACCGACAGTTATTAGTTACTGTCTGTCATTGCCGTCACAGAAAAAGCACGCGGCTAAGAAATGACAGAGAAATTGCATCTTTTCACTCACTTGAAAGTACCACAGTACAGGCTGTAACCATACCGGTATGTATCGAATCTCAAGGGAATTGCAATATACCGGTCTGATCGCACACCCCTACTCATTACACATGTTACACATGGACTCAATCCCGAAAAGAGATGTGCATTGTTGCATGTAGAAGTATCTAAATGTCTTGCCTAACTTGCCATAAGGATACTTCTTCCTTAATTTGGCATTGAAGTGATCTAACCCATGACTCTTGTATTACTGCAAACGCGCAATTACTGCCCCATAGCAGCTCTACCATTTAGCCTAAACTAGAATTAAGGCATGTATCACTTTTAACTTTGGATTTAATCTCAAGGCATTTAAACGAAGGCAGTGGTAAGGTAGCCAGATACGGCTTCATATACTTTTGGTCTAGGTAGCCGGCACTGTACACGGTGAACAATCACGTGATCGTTATACGTCATTTTGTTCGTCCGCAAAGAATATTTTATAAACAAATTCTTCGACTGAAATCTTCAAGTGAGCGTAAGTTTTTCATTTCTCAACTGATTTCTGTCAGATTTGTCGCAGACAAAGGGGAAAACAGTACATTGTCCCCGGTTGATAACAGTTTTCTTGAAATAAGTCGCTCTTTTGTAAACATTCTGGAAAACCTTTGCAACAATGCCTGAATTCAACGGTTTGTCCGCAAAGAATATTTCAATTTCGACAGTGTATTTGGAGTAATCCACTTTTAGTGCCATGTATTCACGACGAATGTTACTCCGTTGTCATTTCACTGCAAATAAACACATTTCAGGTCAACTCAGTGCCTCAGAAAACGATAAAACATTCAGTTTGTAATAAAGCTAATCCTCAAAGGTAAAACATTTAATGCTAATCCGCATAGTTTTTTTTTCTTTCAGGAGTATTGAAAGTCGAGAGACGGGCGAAAAACCACACATTTGTGGAATTTGCGGGAAAAGCTTTCGCTACAAACGCAATCAATGTATTATGGCTACTGCATATATCTATAGGAATACACTGTGTTCTATTTCTGATAATTTGAACTGTGTATGAAGGCGGAGCTTAAACTGTGATCTTTCTGCAATAGAGAACATGAGTAAAGGGTACTTTTTTCGATATTTATCTTTTTCCTTTTGCTTTTTGGTTAACAAGAATGATTTGGAAAAGTCTCCATCGGCCGGTCAAACATTTTGGGAGTTATGTTCTTAGTGTTTGTTTACATCGCTTGAAGTGACATTATGTTCATCTTACAGCACATAGTGTATTTTGGTGACAGTTTTATAAAAACAATTTTCGGTTGTTGCGCATTTAAATGTGTTAAATTTATGATAAAGCCACATTAGTATTTGAAGTTGGTGCTTTAGAAATAAAGAAATTGGACAAATAAAATAGTTCCGTTCTTCCCAGTGATCTCCCTTGTGTTGTTGTAGTTTTTGGTAGAGATTTCGGCAGGCAGTGGAAGGGAAGCAACTCCTGTATGCGTCCCTTTACCATACAGGAGATTAACTTTCTTTATGAAAAGAGAATCCTTTGATAAGGTATGCTTTTAAATAAATTTAATAGAGCAATTAACCTATATGATAACATAAACAGTTTACAGTGACGACATGGGAAGTCATTCGTATATGTTTAACGACTAAAATGCTGTTTACTAACTATAGGCTATTTTTAGAAAATCGACGTCTAATGTATTTGCCAATATAACCAAAACAAAACAGTACAATACACCTTTCAAAGATACAATGTATAGATCACACTTAACACTCATTTTTGTTTTGCCTTATTTTAACAGATCTATTAAGAGAAAATTGAAAAATATTGTATTTGAAATTGATTTAAGAGTTATTTTTACAATGATAGTTTTATAAATACGAAACAGATCAATATAGTAAATTTTGATGCTGTGGATTGACATGCACGTCTATTCTTCGTTAAAATAAGGCCAAACAAAACATGAGTGTTAAGTGTGATCTAGTCAATGGAATATACATGTATTATAAAGGCTAGTATGTTTGCATTTAAATCCCGTCATAGATTTATCTACTCTAAAATGAAATAAAAATACATAGAGGTATCAAAACTTTAAAGCGTTTAAAGCTGCTTGGTCTCAGATTTTGGTGAAAAGAAAAGTTCTTTAATCTGCCTGAAATGAACAAATTTTAGAAATAAACAAACTCTAAAACAACACTGCATAGCCGTGTCGCTAAACCATGCATTTTTGCAAAATGCTACCTACATTTTTACTTGTGTTGATGATTTCAGCCACTACTTTTTCAGTTTTTGTCTTATATAATTGTTAAGAAATTGATTTTTAACCGTGTACTGTGAACGAGCAGCTTTAAAAGGTAGAAACGCATTTTTTTTGTTTACCCTGATATTTTTATTTGACAATCTAATATAACCTTTTCAGATTCACTAAAGTCACTGGTAAGTACAATCTGGTTTAACAAAACCATGCAGTTTGGCTTAAGGGGGAGGCAAGAACATATAAACATGCTGTGGGGAGACCTGGAGCTAAGCAGCTCCGCAAGTGGTACAAGATATATACAGAGATAGCAACCAAAACAAGAAAAGGCATTAACACAGACCCCCGCATGTTCAAACCAAAAACATTTAAGCAGCCTGGTAAACTTCTTACATGTACCATATAATGTTCATGTAAAATATTTATACTATTCATAAAATAACAGTAAATTGAATATACTTTATAATACATTTACAAAAAATCACATGTAATCAAAAGAAGTACATTGTAACAGTTATAATAATAACAATATAAGACTAATAGATTAGTGAATATATGTTTTATTTCTTAGGTGATCCATACTGTCCGGTGGGAATGTTTCTAGAATATGGAAGTAGAAGACCACTATCATCTCTACAACCAGAGGCAGGGTTTATTTAAGAATAAACCACCACGTAAATTTAGCTACAGACATTTCGCGCTTTAATACAACACCGATGGGAGAAACACTAGGAGGATTGGCAAAGAAAATGAGTGACTGTGCTAAATTTACGGTCCGTCATGTTAATCATTCAGGACAAAACACATTCATGAAAAAACTTGATGCAGAAATGATTCAGATGTCCCAGGCAATGGACCCAGTACTCGAACAAACTCTGAATAATATTGATATATGTAGTTATGAGGATATCAATTCTGTAAATGACAATACTAGTACAACAAATAATTGTGTGAATGTTGTTGATTTACCTATTAGACAGAGCCCAGGTGGAACACTGAGCTTGCTTGAAAGTTTGAAAAAATCCAAAGCACACAATTTTAAACTGCACATTTAATGGCCCAGTAACTTTTGCTTTCGGGAATTAAGAGTTAACTCAAGTGTATCTTTTTTATTGTGATGGTCCAAAAAAATTAAGCAAAATATGTGTTAAATTAACGACATCGTTTCACGTTATGAGAGACAAATAAACTTGTTAATTTTAGCAGTACTTATATTTACATTAATATTGAAATTCAATGCAATATGAAACTGTACTTCGCTATTAATAAAATAAACATGAAGTTAATAAAATGGTTGAATATTGCGATCTTGTTTAAAATGTCTTGTTTAAGATGCATCAATGAGCATTTTGATAGACAAATTCACCACCAGTTTAGCCCTAATTTCCTGTCAGAAATATTACGAGGCTCAAACTCTTGACCGAGCAGTTTAACCTAAGTCACATAACCATAGAGCCCTAGACTAAAAGGAATGTGTGCTTCCAGTGTATTTGTAAATAAAGAAACTGTAGTCAGCCTTTTTGTTTGTTATTTGCCTTTTTTCTTTAAAACACTTGTAAATTACTCTTTTGGTTTATTGTCTTGTTAAAAAGTGAGCTGTTACATGTAGGGCTATCGGCTATTAATGAACAGCTTCTTTTTCTGTTATCATTTGTGAAGTTTTTTTCTTAGATTTTGAACATATTATTAAAGGTACATACATACCAAAATGAAAGCCGATGAATCACCTTTCCCAAATTTAAATAAATTCATCACTACTTGGATGTGCGAATAATAAATGTGTCCCTTTAATTTATGTACTGATATCTATTCCAACTGTGTTTATCGTCTACATAACAATGATTTGGAGTTCTGATGCACAGTTATCAGTTAAAAAGTTAATAATGCACACCAGAACGACAAAGAATTTTATATTACACGATGGATATATTTGTATAATCCAAGTTGACGGATAATTCCCTCTGAACCGAATGTATCATGATAGAAACATTTTCACTACATACATGTACTTATTTAAGAGATAAACCGTCATAAAAACAAACAATATTTCAAGTTGGATGTTGTGTTGAGCAAAGTGACGTCACACTGTCTATAAAGGTACATCATAAGTCATTCACAATCTGAATCGCTTTGCATTGGATGAGTGCCAGACTGGTCTTACCGACACGGGCAAAATTACTGGAAATGACTACAATATACTGATCCGATATGTACTGACTCTAGAAAATATCTGTGATTTTATTCAATAACAAAACCCTTTACAGCTACTTATACAATGTGGATAATTTATTCCTGAAAACGTGCCTTAATTCAAACTAAGTAACTGACCGGTCAATAATACTATTTGCTTAGGTGGTGGTCAGTACTGATAAAAAACGGTCAACACCAAACACTATTGGTAGTTTGGAAGTTATGGTTATAAATGCAATAATTTGTCGGCACATTACTCCTCGAAGTGTCATTGTTGTTAGTAAGGGAGATACGAAGCATTTTATGTGAATATCCAATGAACAGAAATTTATTTGGTTGTTGAGATCAGAGGACACTGAAGTAGTTACGTTGTATTAAGTTTGCTAAATGCTTAAATCAACTGCACCAAAAGAAGGTAATACAGTATTTACGTATTACTATTTCTAATACAATGTTGTTTCTATCACATAAGTTATTACACAGACAGGTTTTAGAATTTCACTACTGCATAACAATAAATGATAAAATTAGTTGACATACATGTAGTATATAAATTGTAGTAATATAATAATATATCCATTACTCAGACTATTTAGTGTGAAATTAATTTGATTGTTTATAGTTATAACAATTTATACTTTTTAACCAATACGAATTCAAAAGTTTTAGATTTTATAACATCCTTGTTATATGTTGAGTACATTGATATAATTGATACAAACATGTATGTCATGTGAATGACCGTATGATTGGATTAAAAATTATTATATTCAATTATACTCTATTCTAAGTGCGTCGATACGTGAATTATGACGCACTTCCTGTCATCTGTCTGTGAACATTGACTTGCTTAATAAAACCTACAGAACGAACCTCAATTTCTGTTTATGAAGTTCGGAATTATCACAGTACCTATTTTTATCCGTAATGTGATTCCTGATGATGCCTTATTAAGTTTGTTAACGTTCCAGCATCTATCCATTCAGACAATTTAAGTCAAATCATTTGTATATTAAAACTTTATTTGTGACATGTTACATCTTCACACCATACTCGCTTATATTAAACTTTTAGGCAGCGCTATTTGTTTGTGTCAGCAAAAAAGCACTAAATCTGTTCTACAACTACATGTACCCTAGAACCGTATGCACCATGCATAGAGGTCTCTATACTTATTATTGTACCTTGTATTTTGTATTTTGATAGTTAAAGATTATTCGTGAGAAGTGAACTGATCAAGGAATAAAGGGTGCCATTAAACATGATGCATTTTCAGAGGCTGCGACATAATTTGTTTAGCTCTTTTTCTTCTTGAATGCGTCAAGGTCTTAAAATTGTAAGGAATTGCAGAAGCTTTATGTTAAAATTGTTTACCGTACATCAACTATTTGTATTACAATGACTTGCCTAAAATTAGTCATGCAACTTAAATTATTCCTAGACTTTTCGTAAGTATGTTGCTTCGAATAGTTGTCATTTTTCACTGGTCCAAAACTATACCAGCACTTTACACGTGTTTGCCTTTTTATCACCAAGCAAAATTCTGCGCTTGATGATTTTTATGTTCATGTACTATGATACTCCAATCATACAGAAGACATTTAAGTGTTTTTATGAACTTTTTGCAACATTATCATTATCCAATCAAAATTTACCTTTCAAAGTAAATTTTCGATTCCATATAAACTTTTGACATCTAATATCTTATTTAGTGGCTTGTAAAAGCTTATGAACTTTCTGTCAGAAGCAAGCTAAGTGCAGGTACATGTACTTCAAAAACTTTTCAGAGAAACATTCTTGTTTTGCCAGAAAAAACAAACCTCCAATGGTTCAGTCAGTCCGAGCAACTCTCAGCCTATTGTCTCAATAAGCAAGCAACACTCGGGTTCAAACCCCGAACTGACTTGCTTTGGCGTTATAGATCTGGTTCTTTATTCTTAGTAACTCAACAGTGGACTCTTAACATATAAAACACTACAGATAGGTAGATCAATCTGTCGAAAATCCCCCAAAATATTAACTTTTCAAAGATATCGTCATAATTTCAGAAAGACAATAATTAATGATATATACGTTAAGACTCATGGACATTTCAATTCGTAATAGTTTCATTCCAATTTAATAAAGAGGAAATCTGTAAAAAAATAATCTTTTTTTGACTATCCCAGTCAAAATTTGAAATCCAGTCTTTGTGTGACGTGTATTTTCATTCATTTACATGAACATATCGATAAGAGAAACAACTCTGTATAACTCATTTCTAACATGTTTTCAAAACATCTGCTGTGTATTAAGTTTCATTCTAGAACATAATTCCGTATTAAAAACTTTGATGTCAATATGATCTAGAAACTACACCAACTTGGCGAGATTTATCATTTATGTGTCACTCAATCAAAGAAAAATCGAAAAATGGACAAATCTAGGCTTTGTGCACTTCTGGGTGCTGTGGGGCCCGTTTTGGAGATGCTGCGTTTTTGGTACGTGACATTCTCTGTTTGATATTATTTTTGTTTTTTTGTTGTTTTGGTGTTATTACAAATTATTTCCCCATATACATGTTGTCATATATCATTCAGATACTCTAGGTGTAAAACACATATGTTGTTTTACTAAAGCACTTGATTTTGACATTTACAATGAATTGAAATTAAAAAGGATAAATCCTCATATTAGGCAGTGCTTTATTTCATATTAACTCATTTCCCATTGATACATGAAGAGTTTATTAAGATTTATCATCTAATGTTTATAATGTTTGTTACAATCCATTTTTCAAAAATAGTTCACTTCTATATAGACCTTTACCGAAGAGATACGCATTTGTGTAAAAGTAATCATAGACGTGTATCAGGTACATGTACTTTTATTCGATAGTGCAATTGTCTCAGTGTTGAAGTAGACAAAATAAAAATGGTCTAAGCGTTTGCTAGTAATTTAAACTATCTTATCCACTTCTAACAATTCTAAACAGTCATGAGATCGAGCAAAAATGTTTCCAGTATTGCTTAGACGTACATGTTATGAACCGAAGATTACGACTGTAAAAAGGAACTAGTTTCAGGTTATCATTGTTAAACATTGTTTTTGCTGGTTTGTTTTTGTTTCGAAGTTGGGGTGAAAAAGGAAAAAAAAAAATTTGCTCGCTCATGCCAATTTTGTTTATGAAAAGTCGTTAGAACAACACATTAATCTAATGTAGATTAAAGCCAATTAAAATCTCCTCTATAAGTGACCCCCCCCCCACCCCCACCCCCCAAAAAAAAACAAAACAAACAAAAACTGACATGCAGGACCATAAATGTTATTGATTTGTACGGATAATTGATTTATAACTTAATTCCTGATGTTTATATAAACAGTTTTGTGTAATTTTGACATTTTACTTTTATTGCAGGATATGAAAAATACTTTTGAATAACTGCAGAATAACTTTGATTTAAAGTTACAAATGTATATTGAGGCTGTTAATACGCTCAAGTAATTACTTCTACAGCAAACTTTATTACTTTGTTTAAAAAATTAACGTCACAGTTGAAACATAAAAGAAAATACTCTTTTAAATAACTGCAGAACATCTGTGATTTCATAGTTAGATTGAGCAATGTTTTATACATGTACATTTTTTTTGTATACTCAAGTAATTACTCTAACAGCAAACCCATTGTCTCATCTTTTAACTAAATAAAATATTTAGATGTTACAGTAGAAGCATAAGAGAAAGTATTTGCTTATTTTACATTCAGTTGCATTTTAATTTACAATGAAATAAAAAAATAAAGAAATAAATACAGGCAGAAGGAAGTTTTATAACATTGCTTAATGTAATTACAGTCAGAAGGATTATTTATAACATTGCTCATTGTAACTATGAACTATCAGTTATTCTGCAGTAATTAAAAAGTATAAAATTTCTTTTATGTTTCAGTCGTTACAGAAAATTAATTGATTATTATCTAAAACTTTTGATATAATAACTGTAAGTGATCATTTGCTTATAGAGAACGTATTTGCTTGAGTACATTGGACATGTAACTGATTTTATAACTTAATTTGATTGGGAAAGTACATTCTTAAAAGGTAACTGGTGAAATGAAATAATCCTATCTTATAAAGGTCTTTAAATTTATGTAGAACAGACATCCCGTTTCTGCATTATCTGCATATAATGTAAGGGAGTTATACTGTAGCTGAATATGATACACAGAAGCTAGTCTACCAGTGACCAGTCATGTTAATTGACCCCTGCTGTGAATTCGCTTTGAATTCGCATGGCTGGTATATCTTAGATGGTTAAATTTAGCAGCTAAATGTTAAATGAAAGTAATTCGTTGTTATGACGTCCGAATTTCTGATGTCAATGTCACTGGCCGCCTTATTTTCAATGTTTAAGCTCCTCTTTGCTTTTAATAGTTTAAGAATTAATATGTAAAACCGGACCTTGAGTATGTCACATTGTTATTACCAAAGGCGAGGATTTAAGAACAGTGGATCTTAATCAATGTAAATAAATGTTGAAATATTTAGTTTATAATTTGTTTAAAGTGTTAACGTTTTGATTTTATATATGTCGCAGTGAAACAGCATTTTTATCTTATGTTACAGGCATACATAATAAAAGTACATTACAAAAACTGTATAAAATATAACATGTATTACTTGAGCAACAATATTTACGGGTACATGTGTTGCTATGTACTTTTCCCGCAATAAAATATAGCTTATGTTTCTTTTTGTCAAAACTCTGAAAACTATACAGTAATCATAAAAACAGTGTATGCTATATACATGCTGATTTTCCGATTCGAGGCCAACGGGATGTAGGGGCAATAAACGGGCAATAAATGACGCATTATTGCGGAATTTTATGGCACGTAACTTCTCTAATTAGTGAGATATTGTCTCCTCGCCTAATTTGCATTAAATACTTGTGTTTGGCTGGAAGCCTCTCACACGCTCATTTAACATGACGATCGCTTCGCCAATCAAATTATCAAATAATGGCGATGACAATGTCAGAAGACTGTGGAATTTTATATATTAAATGCAGATGTAACAATCAAGATTTACCATGGTCTGACCAGTCAAACAAAGCAGCATATAATAGCTTTCCCGGTGACTTATCGAAACAAAACCAAGATATCTCACTGTGCATCTTTATTTACATAGAATTTAGTACAACAATTAACAGCAACCCCATTTCGTTTGAAGTCCTTACTAACAAACAACTTTAAGAATACGTAACTGTGTATTACCAGTGGGGTGGTATTCTGCTTGTATGTTTTTTATATACCAACTGGCAATATACCGCCTCTTTTCAATTGTAAATTTCTTTACCGCTGGCCCTCTAAAATGGCGCCATTTGTTGTCACTAGTGAGAAATAATTGTGAGCGGAGTCAGCAAATCAGATTGCAGAACCGCTACACGTAAATAGCGATTGAAACGGTTCTTAGCGGCCATCGGTCCGGTGAACGATCTGGTGAACGGTTGTGGACCGATATAACCGAACCGGAGCGCAAACGCAAACGAACCACAAAAAAAACGGAACAGAACTGCTAAAATGGTACAAATTAACGTTGGCAATTTTGTTATCAAACTGAAACACTTGTTATGAAAGGTACATATGTATGTGTCTATCAGGAATGTTTAATTAGTATGATCGCGAGCCCAACTTACATTGTATAAATAAACTAGATATTTAGCTACTTTTCTGTTCGACATGTTTTTTAGATGCTTACATTGAACCTGAACATTCTGATAATTTTGTGAATGTTGCACTTGGAAAAAAGGCGTATCAGTCAAATACGACCTATAGCGGAACTGCAGACAAAGCTGTAGATGGACGAATTGCACAGACGTATTATATACAACAAGTAGCACAATGTACCTACACCACCAGCACCAAAAATATTTTCTGGGAGGTCGACTTGGATCAAACGTACATGATTCAACACGTGATCATATACAATCGAATAGATTGTTGTGGTAAGTGGTTGCAGAAAATACTTATTTTAGTTTCGACTACTGGTACCATTTAATTATATATGGTGTTCTTTACAATGATATCTGACGACTTCAGTATGCATTATTTGCTTGCAAATACTATCTATTCGGTCGTTAGTGTAATATATTACAAGAGCATGATGACTTTCGGGAGTATTGATTTCATTGTGATTATTTTGTAAAATAACTAGAAATAAAACAACCATAAAGCTTGTTTTTATGTTCATTATTACATAAGAAAGTTTCAACTTTACGTTCCTCAGACGTATGGGGCATCGTTCACATAATGAGATTTATTGATCTGTGTTGTGAAACAGAGAAAGATAGCATCTATTTGGAAATAGAAATTCACTTACACATGCAACGTCTAATGCGAAAATCAAGTTTAGAAACTTAGCGTTATCTTATTTATGTGACTGAAACATAACTTTTCTGTTGTAAAAATAGATTTTGTCTATCTGTATGAGTACAATATAATGGCGAAATGTCTCTTTCCTATTTAACAGAGTGTTTATCATCTCAATGATAAATATGCATCATTTGTATACAATACTCAATAGACATACATTGTAACAGTTGGATTAATAAAACATGCAAAAGTATAACTTGTTAACACATTCTCTTATAACTAGTTACTATGTCATGGGATATTAAGTAAGAATCCGTAGTTTCGTATAGTTCTCAAGTCGTTAATTTAGTACTATATAAATGTATGTAAGTGGTGATTGAACTTTATATGTAAGCCTTAACATGGCAAAAGTAGTACTGCACTTGTTTAAATATGAATATGTTTTGATTCTCTTCATTCCTATGGAACCTATAAAATTAAACGTAAAAAAGTTAAATGGTAATTGTCAAAATATCATATAGCGTGGAAATATTTCAGCTGAAAGACTACGGGATGTTCAACTTTGGATCAAGAAAAGCGGCGCAAATTACACGTTGCATGGGTATCAAGAGGGCATACTTAGACCAATATACACATTTTGGCTGAAAACTGCAGTCGCAGGACAGTGGGTTCGAATAACAAGAAACAACTCCGTAGCTGAGTCCCTTACTCTTTGCGAAGTTCAAGTATTTGTAAGGTCTCGTGTAAGGATTGATGGAAGATGTAAGTTTTCCAAGTATTTCACAGTATTGAACAAATCGTTTAATGACAAAAATCATGGTGGAGTGTTGTTTCGGTGGTCAGCTCACTTGAATATTATCGCTTATTGCAGCGTTTAACTTTCTTCAAGAACAAAATGCTTTGATATTTGGTTTTCCACGTAGTATTGGTGGATATATAACACATCTAGTTTATAATTATGTCGTGACGAATAACATCATCATATAATACATGTACGTTCAAATCAAAATACAAATGTTCTTAACCTTCTTTTTATTAATAAAAAGATTCCTATCTTAGCTCACCTGAGCACGAAGTGCTCAAAGGTGAGCTATTGTGATCGCCTGTTGTCCTTCTGTCGTCTGTCTTCTGTCAACACTTTACCTTGTGTATGAAATAGAGGCTGCAGTTTTCACTGGACTTTCGTGAAACGTGATCAGTATGACTGCCTTGGTAATATTTAGGTCGAGTTTGAAAAAGGGTCATCTTTGGTTAAAAACTAGGTCACTGGGTCAAATCATAGAAAATCCATGTTGCATTTTTCATTGTATTTTCAGGAAACTTAGTCCGTATAATTGTCTTGATAAAACCTTAGGAAACCTTGAACATAGATTATCAAACTATTGTCAAAAATTAGGTCACGGGTTCAAATCATAGAAAAACCTTGTGTATGCTATAGAGGTTGCAATTTTCATTGGACTTTAATGAAACTTAATTAGTATGCAAGAAATAGGCCATCAGGTTAAAAACCTTGTGTATGCCATATACGTGGCATTTACAACCAAGTCATCATGTAAATTGGTCAAAAGGTTTGCCTTCTCAAGGTCAAATAAAATGTTTGTGTTTATGATATATAGTTTAAAGTTGAAGTTTCAACACATATTGTCACAAAAACAAAAATAATATCAAACAGGGAATGCCACGTACCAAAAACGCAGCCTCCCCAAAACGAACCCCACAGCACCCAGAAGTGCACACCACCAACACACACACACACGACACACACACACAATCATGTACACACACACATATACACCACCAACACACACCAGCACACAAAGCAAACACACGAGGACAAAACGAACAATTAAAGGAACACAGTGGGACGTCACAGTGGGAACACAAGTCGAATGCGAGCGATAAAGGGCCATCTTGGCCCTCTTGTAAAATGTTTAAATTTATTCACCTGCTTGTCGCAATAAAAAAACCTCCCTTCTTGCCACTACAAGTAACTATCGGAATTCAGCTCGTAACGAACGTAATCAATAGACAAGGATAATTTAGATGTAAGGCGGTAAATCAATGTACATGTACTTAAGGTAGGTCGATAAATTAGACTTCAAATTTGGTAATCCTTCCGATTTTGTTGAAACTTGGTCCAAGTATAGTACTATGATTCTTGTTTATTTTTGTGTCGTCTTAGCAACAGTACGTTATAAGTGATGACGTCACGAACGTCGCAACTTAGAGCGCCAAAATGCCATAAAATCGCCTTGGTGAGTCTTCTAAAAAGTCTAATCTCAATACAAAATCAGCGAAATTTCAAAATTTTATACTTTATTTAATTTATATAAGGACTAGCGTATTTTTCCGTGATAACGCGCTACATTACAACGGGCATTTATCATTTCAGTGAGCAGCCCATGCTTTTTCGGATATAAAATTTTAACAAAAAATCGGCAAACACGGGCAAAAAAGACATCTTTAAAAAACTACAGGCCCGCTAAAAAATTTATTTTCAGCAAAAGTAATCAATTTTCAAGGGAAAAGTCAAATAAAAAAGGGAACTTTACTTCTTCAGTTTTTCACAATATTGTATAGAAGACAAAATGTACTTCCGATTCTTTTACGTACAACGCAACGTTTTATCGACGTCGCTCGGTGCCTGGTTGCGCTGTAGATGATGCATTATTTTTTACGTCAATTTCAAAAGTATTAATGAGTGTCAGTATTTCTAATATTAAGCATGAAACATTGTATGGGTTATCATGTAGGTAATATATTGATTATATAATAACCTTTTAAAAATAAATTAAGTTTTTACTAATATAAAAAGTCATATAGCTTTGTTTGCTTTTTAATTTTGATTAACATACCGAAAACATCAGCGTACAATTACGTCATGCAGTTCTAATGAAATAGATAAGTGCATGTAATTGTATTTTATAAAACTGGCATTAACTGGAATAAAAATAAAGTGATACAAATTAAACTATACTCTGATATTTATTTGTTCGTATCGGGTTATAGCAATATGTATATAATCACAACTGGGACATTATGTCTTCAACATTAAACCTACATTGTCCACACCGAGATTTTAGCAAAGCTTTCACACCATCGACTCCGGATCTTCTTGCCACTATTTGTAAATGATTCAGTCTGAGGCCGCTTTCAGCTAACCTTTCGCTGACAATAATTGAAATACTCTTGTTTTTTACAGCATCATTGTATGTTGACAAGTTTTCCATCTTATTGGCTTTTAAAAGCCGTTTGTAAGTTAATTCCTCAACGGATGTTAAATGACATTTTAGGTCGGTTTCATTTATGTGACTACAAATGAGCAACTCTGATAGACACTTCACGTCTTCGTCAGCATTATGAAAATCAAACTCTTTACCGGGGAGGTACTCACGGGACAGCGAAGATAATGTGTAGGCACCTCGGCCTTTACGGTCTGGATATTTTGTTTTGAAGTATGGCAATGTGTCGGCATATCTTTTAATATTGCTACATGTGATAGAATGTCTCTTATATGCATTATTAAGCATACGCCCATCAAATGAAGAATTGTGGGCCACTAAAATCGGATCTTTTGTGTCGATATTGGCTATCCATTGGTTGAAATCTTTCAGCACCACACTAATCTCACATGCATCGACAGCTTGCATATCCTGGTACAAGGTTCTGCCGTGGTATTCAAGTCCCGTTAGCTTTGTGACATGGTAGTTTATGTAACCGTTGGTAGGGATCGCATATCTAGAGAAACAAGTCCCTGTTTGGAAGTGACGTGCCGATATTTGTAGGATATTGTCTTTGTCTCCTGTAAGACAAATGTTACATATTTTTCAGCAAAATTTTGAATAATGATCACTATTATTTGCCCGTATATGCAAGCCAATCTATAATAAGATCTCAAAATTAATATATTCATTTCGTGATATAAACCATGCAAGAGTATGTCTGTGTATGTATTTCATAAATTAACAGCGACAACAAAAATGTTATTTACAGACAGAAATGTAATTTATTCCTGGTATCGACAAGATAAATTGAGCCACGTCATGCGAAAATGGGCCTTAATGCGATTGCGATCAGTATGGTTGTGCAGTCTGATCAGGATCCTTTCTGTTCGCTGAACGTACCATGGCACCTACATTGACTAAATAGCGAACAGTATGGATATCACCTACATTGACTAAATAGCGAACAGTATGGATAGCACCTACATTGACTAAATAGCGAACAGTATGGATATCACCTACATTGACTAAAAAGCGAACAGTATGGATAGCACCTACATTGACTAAATAGCGAACAGTATGGATAGCACCTACATTGACTAAATAGCGAACAGTATGGATAGCACCTACATTGACTAAATAGCGAACAGTATGGATAGCACCTACATTGACTAAATAGCAAACAGTATGGATAGCACCTACATTGACTAAATAGCGAACAGTATGGTTCCTGATCAGAATGCACGGATGTGCAGGCTGATCTGGATCCATACTGATCGCAATCGCCTTAAGGCCCATTTTCGCATGACGCGGCTCAATTGGTATGCACTATAAGCCTACAGTATAGTAAAGATAAAGTTACCGCCACCAGTTGTTTCTAGGTCGAACACAACGAGATCTTTCAGTGAATAGTGTACGCTGGAAGGTTTCGGTTTGTCGGGTGCAGACGGAACCTCATTCGTATCCGCTTCCTTAATATGACTCACTCCACTAGTGTATGTCGTCCCCTCTTCCACCTCTCGAACTCGGTTAACATTCAAACGCTCTTCCTGAATATAAAAATATTTTGTATTTTAAAATTATATGGGAATGATACAATAGCATGGAACTATTGGGCTGGCTCCAACATCTCTCCGCCCCTGACTTTGGAATCACAGTTCGAGGCTTATTGCATAAAAAGAGAGCGTACTCTGTGTCACCAAACGCTTTGATTTCCAAACGAGATTAAAGAATTTAGAAGATGTTCGGTATATTAAAATAAATATTTTATTCTTTGAGTATGACAGTCCATCTTTCGGAAACCACTTGTCTCTCACCGATATGGGTTCGAGCCTCACTCACTTCTCTCAGGGCGTTGAATTCTTCATGAGAGAAAGCCATCCAACTGGTATACGGAAGGTCAGTTCTTCTACCCATGTCCCGGTCGTAATAATATACTACATATGACCTATCACTGTGTCGGTGTGAAATCACATTTAACACAAAAAAATCAAGAAACGACAAACCTTTAGTTGTAGCCTTCGTCGTTTCTCTTGAACAGTTACAGCACGTGCTGCTTTTCTTCTGCGACGGATATCTAGAGATGTACTGCGCTTCCGCGTGCTTTTCCCAGGGGACAAACCATGGACCTCATTAACCTGTACGTGAAGGCATGAATAAAAGTTTAATATGAATGTTAAACATGTAAATCATTATTCTAATTATGTGACTGCAGACAACGCATTGAATATATATTTTATGTCGCAATCGTATGACTACATCACCATAATAAGTAGAATAAAACAAATACTTACATCTAATATATACTGATGGCCTTTATTTTTCTGAGCTACAGCAGCCGAGATTCTGGATTCTAAACTCTCTGATTCTGAGTAGTTTATGCTTTTGGGAGCTTTCCTAGCAATCAGATTGTTCATATTCTCGTTGCCATTAGTAGAGCCCAAATTGGCTAGTTTGTGAGTCATTTCGTCCGTGGTATATCGCTCAAAGAAACTGTCCAAGACTACTCTCAGCGACTGGTTGTTAAGATCATCTCCTCCCATGTACTTATAGCTATGTTTGTAGTGCGGCACCTTACCCCCTTTGCACCAATCGCCACACTTCGAGTGGTCCCCGTAGACATGTGGAACTATAGCAAGGATGTTATCCCTTACCCCGACTGGGTTTCTTGTAATATGATAATGTAAACTTTAGTAAATCTAATTGAGCAACATGTTTGCCATTATGTAACAAAATTAACGCATTTTCACTATAATCATAAAGGTCAATCATGAGCTATATGGTGCACATATACAGTAAATCTATGATAAATTCGCAGGAAAGGGCATTGATTTGCAAACTGTCTTTTTGGTTATATAAAACCCATTTTGACACAATATAATTTATGAATTAAAACAAAGACCTTCCTTAAGTTTTGATTGAAAAAAAATAACGGTGGGGTTCGAACACGTGCTATTATGCACATGTATACTTGCATAATAAGAAACAATAACAGATTACTAATAAGATTCATGACATACCAACATTTTGCGCAGTCGCGTATGAAAAGCATTTTCGAAAGTAATTGATGACAGCTACAGTGAGGCATTTGTTGGATTCCCGTAACTTGTACAATCCGCTTGTAAAATTCTTGATTACATGGTTTCTGTCCGACGCTTTCTCAAGATCTGGAAATAAGGACTTTTTTGCTCTTGCAAATGTGGATGTGTCATCGTCCATGGTTAACGTACCGACTGTTAGGCCAGTTGACTTTACCTGATACATATAGCTATAATAACTTATGTTTTTTTTCAACAATATGCAGTTATAAAAAATGCACATCAGCAACAAATACATGTAGCTACAGTGACAGTTATCGCATGCGCACGACCTAGTATCTCGCGCGTGATAAATAAAAAGATACACATGTAACCTCTGTGCCACCGTAGATAGTAGTATAAATCTAGCATATTATATAATGAGTACTAAGCATAACAGGAGAGAGAGAGAGAGAGAGAGAGAGACAGAGAGAGACAGAGAGAGGGAGAGAGAGAGGGAGAGAGATAGAGTGACGGCTCAGTGCCTGAATTTATAATAAAACCAACGATTACTAACCTTTTCCAAACACTGTACGGTGAGAAAAGGCTCCATGACTTTTGATGAACCATTGAAGTTATGTACACATTTGTGTGCAGTAGGAGTTTTGCCAGCGAATTTTGCAACTCCGCAAAACCGGCACGTCATGTTTGCATTGCCGTAATGGAGACATTTTTTCGACAGTTTTCCTAGTAAAGTTACATGACCTAAAATACACGTATCTAAACGGTGACATACAATTTAATAATTCAGATTCAAATCTAATTGTAATAACAATGAGGTAATCTGAAGAGATCCGTACTTCTTGTTTTCTTTGAAATTAAAACAATACTTTTAAAAGCACTACAATACTATGGACCGCATCACAAGAAAACTACATTGTGTTTTTTTAACTAGTATGATTCCAGTATAGATCAGTGCAGATCTGTATCTATTTTATGCAACGTCAAGCTTATGTAATGTCGGTAAGGTTTGAAAGAGACCGATTTGGATCTTGATGAGACTGCGAGAATTTGCTGTCATGAAAGTGTTCATTTTTGTCACACAATGTCTGGATGTTTTTTTTTCATATGATAAATTATTTTGAGCTTGAGTGTATTTTCAAAATTATTTTATTTAAAGCGTACCAGATTGACTATTGTAGTTATTACCGCTGCCACGCTGATTCCAACCCCCGTCCGCAGTGTACTCTGGCTTCATCTGGTTATCGACGGTACGCTCCCTGGTAAATGGAACAACATTGATCGTTTCAAACCTATTCAGTCAGTTTATTAAAACTATGACTACGAACAATGACGATTTATAGCATACATTCATCAACTGTTTTACTTTGTTATATTTGGTGGTACTTGAGGATTTTACTTGGTAACACATACTTGTTTATTATCTATAATACTATCGAATTTAGGTATTGTTCCATTTGTAAAATACCTGTTTACTTCTTCCAATAGCATGATCTCCTCATTTACAGCATCTATGCACGAGTCCTTCGCAACTGCAGTAATTGAGGAACTAATTTCTCTTTCCCGTTTTTTCAGCGTTCTATGAGCTATGGTAGGAATGTTTATATAGGAGAGAATATTATTCATTTGACTCTCTCCTATGCCGGCATTGAGCATTGCTGTGAATAATATTTATAGTTTAAACATTACAAAAACGTGTAGTAACATATGACACATGTCTCAATCAGCACAAATTTTAAGTTTTCCAACATATTTACAAGACTGTAACATGTATAAACTATTTACAACTACATACTTCCTTATTAAGTTGAAAAGGTTTTGGTACCGTCGTAAGTGTTTTATCAAGCAAAACACAGATATGCGACTTTTTGTATGCTAAGGGTATATCAACTAGTGCGTATATTAAAAAATTTAATTTTATATCTGATGGTTTAAATTTATTAATCAATCATACCTGCTGCTAGTTTCGTATTTACGTCAAATACGTTTGCTCGAACTCGACTCTTCTCCGAATCACCGGATTCACCTATTAGGCTGACACTGTGTCTTTTCCCACTAGCGACAATATTTATTGATTTACAATTTTCGCACTCAATATGGAACAGTGAGCCCAGTCCCATTACAGTTTCCTTGATAATGTTACTTATCTGAAGTGAGTGTGGACATCCTTTACATTTCCTTAAGCCTTCCAGTAAAACTGAGAATTCTATTATGCGCCTTTCATGAAGCCATATTTTGTCGTCGTCTACCACCCCATTTTCTGTATTTATCTGCTGGCAATCGCCCGATGGTTGAACATTATTTATAAGACCTCGCGAAAAAAACTTCAACCCACTCAACTTCTTAAGATGTTTAGTGCGTTTTGAATTTGTTAAGTTGTATTTATATTTGGGTCTCACCATTTTGGAACTTCCCCGGAAATGGACGTTCAAATTAACAGTCGGCGGATATGACGTCAAATGACCTATCACTGGCCAGTTGGCGCAAAAACAGTATATGACTAAAATTATTTATCAGTGGTAGTGTCGCTTGCTTAATAAATATAGCATTCACTGACCAAAACCTGGGACGTTCTTCAGTTACATGTACGTTTGAGCATGATTCAATATTATTTCTGTTACATTTAATTAACCATCGGTTATATTTTCTTATCAGAACGAATAACAAATACGTGTACAGATATCAAATTACGAGTAACGATTAACATAGTATTACATGGCCTCTTACGTCAATAACGATGCAGACAACAAGAGACGTTGCGTTGTACGTAAAAAAATCGGAAGTACATTTTGTCTTCTATACAATATTGTGAAAAACTGAAGAAGTAAAGTTCCCTTTTTTATTTGACTTTTCCCTTGAAAATTGATTACTTTTGCTGAAAATAAAATTTTTAGCGGGCCTGTAGTTTTTTAAAGTAAACAAGAATCATAGTACTATACTTGGACCAAGTTTCAACAAAATCGGAAGGATTACCAAATTTGAAGTCTAAGGTATCGACCTACCTTAACATGCTAATTTGTATTGTATTCGCAATGTATTTTTAGACCAGATTCAATTGCTAGCTTTATCCAATCATCCTCAAAACCTAGCATTTCAAGAATTAGAAGCCACATTTCACTATCAGACTCAAATATACCCCATTACCATAAGGATCATATTTTATCTCAAAATGATCGGGCTCATACATGAAACCTTTTACAAGGCCGACTACATTGCTAACTCTTTAATGATACTCAGTAATCACCACTTTTCAGAGAAATGTAAATGCCACATTTTAACGACTAGACGTTACATTGTAATGCAAGCTTTTTTCATTCGCATTACAATATTAGCTCTTGTCGATCAGAACCAATTGCTTGTGCTTACAGATTAAACAGATTTGGGAGCTGTTGGTGATCCAAGAAGCGCATTCCTTGCCTTTATAGACTTATTTTAATCATTGACAA
>JAFMSR010000594.1:0-49156 GCA_022818135.1 Saxidomus purpurata
GACTGCAAGCGCACACTTGCTTTCCAAATACTTTTAATTTACTAAATATTACTAAGGAGAATTCGGTTTTCACTTCCAATACACCGTTTGTTTCAATGATGCAGGAGAACAACCACTAATAATCTAATCCTGCTTAAACAGGAGCGGATAACACATTTAAACAAACAAAATAGATTGGGCCGATGCTATATTCTCGGTAGTTTCAGCACTGATTCATACGAATTAAAAATTCTAATTATAGCTCTTTTTTCACACAAATTCTACATATCTTGCAAGAAATGTTCCAAAAATCATGTTTGCTCAACAAATTTCGTTTAAGTCACATGCATGTACTCGTATTGCTGTAAAAGTGCCCTCTTACTGCCATAAGAAATATGCTTTATACACACTTCGGCTTCGCCTCAGACAATTTGGATGTGCTTTTGTATAAAGTGTACTTCTTACGGTTTTAAGAAGACAATTTTCATCAATACTCGTGCTGTATCTATTACTTATAATCCAACCAATGATTCCGCAAATGAGGCTTGGACTTATGTTGTGGGAAGTATTCATCTTTCCTTTACTCAACCTACATACTTATTATAATATTTAGGGTCACTTGATAACCATATAAATGCTGATGATGGCCTTGTGTGGGTTATCTTTCGCCTTTTATTTGACTTTGGCACTATCACAGTGATTTAACATTTAACAAAAGTTTCTTAAATACCAGAATTGCACGAACTAAATATTGATGCTTGTAACTGGCATTTATTTCATGTTAACCTAATAATCTGGAACAAACAACCAAAAACAAATACATGGGGGTGTGACATAAGCTGCCAGGAGTGGTATTCCTAATTGATGTTGCTGCATTATTTGACTCCATTTCATGTACCTATGTATTTTTGTGAAATTTCATTAACTTGATAAAGATATTTTACGATGTTATACAGCCTGAGTAAATTATATTACCATGATCAGATGATGATTATAATATGTCATTTCTTGATAATCATGATGATTGAGGTTTGTTAGCAGGTAGCTGCAATGTCTCTATTAAAAGATATTTAGAGAAGAGATAAAATAGACTGAGGGATTTCTCTTACTGGCCTTGTACTCTTTTTCTTTCTCTTTTTGTAAAAAATAAGTTATATGCATAAGACGGCATAGGACAAAGAAAACTTAACTTACATGCATATACAGAACATGCTCGACAGAGTTGTCTCCCCTACGACTTACCGTTACAATTTACTTCCTGTTTTATAAGGTTTTTAACGTTGAATTTCGCTCCATTTCCGCAAGGAAAACTCATTCAGAATATCAATACTGAAGTACATATTAACACAAAATATGTACCACTCTCCAATTTTGCCTTTTCGTTTGGGGAAGAATTTGGGATACGTAATAAATTGATTTCCCAATAACCTATAGTTAGTAAGAAATATGTTTGATTCAAAATGAATATTAATATCTTTACGTTCCTTACATGACAGGGGAAAATGGTAATATGTTTTCATAGATCGTTTCTATATTTGCCTATAAAATGAACGAGGTTATTCTTAATTAAGGGGTCTTTAAAGGAAAGTAAGTATATATATCATATTATTGTTTTAAATTTTCAAATTATTTATTTTAAGTACTTTAATCAAAATATTACATCGAGAAAACTTTATATTTGAAAATAATATAGTATTTTTCCTTCTTTCTCATATGTTCTCACTTGTTGGAATGGATATTCTACGCCTGCGAAAGGAGAAACAAATCAATTATTCTGTTGTTATTTTTGTTTTATATCAGAAGTATAGTATGATCTGTATTTCCCTTATATTCTGTGACCGACTTGAACAGCTGCGTGAGGTCAACAAACCCATTCATCATCCTTTAAGTTGATAATAGTTGTAATTGAAATAAGTTTATGTTTTGTGATAGAAACCTAATATATATGTTAATAAAGCCATTACATGTAGTACTAAACAGCAGGGCGCCTCTGAAACACCCTCAGTCATTTACATTAAAAACGGGAAAGGTGAAGAACAATCAGTTACGAGCACTGCATAATGATTTGCTGTTCACAAAATGTTCCATAATCTCCCAAGGGGGTCCAAAATCCGATCGCATTCCAGTGTAGAAACGAAACATTTTTTTTCCGTATCCGTGTTGAGGTTGATTACGGATGCCTTATTATAATTTTTCCGACTGAAATTTTAGTGCATTGTACAAAATTCAGCAGAGAAAAATAATAAACTGAATATAATAAGGCATTTGTAAAATAGTGTTTCTTCTTTGGCGATACGTTCACTTTGATATTTATATTTAAATTACGCGCCAAACTTGAACTATCCGGATTAAGGTCACACACTTTCACTGTCAAATTCATAAAGGTTGAGCACTAAATCACCGGTGTACTTGTCTTTAATGTTTGCGCGAGCTATATTGGATTGATTTAAATCACATAAAATATCCAGTCATTTTTATATTCCACTATGCTTGGCTCTTTTTTACAAAATCACTACATTACCAAATTCGGAAGTAAACAGCCTCGTTGTGTCTCGCAAGAATAACCTATTCGTGAGATTTACAAAAGGTGGCCCGTAGATGTAAACAAAACTTATTTTTAAGTAAGTAAAACGTCTTTAAAACCCGAAGCATGTGTCACGATTATTCAAAGATCTGATATACGTTGCATACTTTTTTGCGATGTAAACAAACCATTTGCTAACTATGTAAAACGTCTATGATACTGATGTATGCGACTTTTTGTACTGTAAATGTAAGGGCCACCTATTGTAAATCTCGGGAATAGGACACAAATATAAAATATATGTAGTACGACTTCCGTTAACGGCTTCTCTATAGGGAGTCACTATAAAACAATATAGTACAATTAAAAGATAAAAGTATCTGTGGTATATACAATAAAAAGAATATATAGTACCCATAGTGTAAATGCTACTGTAAACGTTTTTATCTTATTTTTGCGAGGTTTTTATTTTCGCTATTGTTCGCACACAAAGCACATCGCGAGTTCATCAGTCTCGCTAAAAGTTCTTTCTTAAGAGTTGATGTAGTACTCATTTAGCTGAGTCTTGCTCAAGAAATTAGGAAATCGCGAATAAATCGAAAATTAAAAAATCGCGAAATAAACAACTTGCAATCCTCATTCTACCGTAATGGCGCCCTAGAGTTTATTTGTATGCTTTATACAGTTAAACTTGTGTTAAAGACCACCTCCGAATAAAGACCTCCCTGCGAAAAAAGACCATCATGGAGATCACACTGCACTATTCATCTACAGTATTAACATCTGTGAATAAAGACCACCTGTATACAAAGGTCACATTTGTAGCTTCCCAACAGTGGTCTTTGTTCACAGGTTTGACTGTATAGTTATACAGCCTGAACAGTCACGTGACCATGTACCTTCAAATTGTAAATAAATGCATTTCATAGTAACCTTGAAAAAAAGACAAGTATTTTAGTCTATATGCTGTGCATAGCTCAACATGAAATTGAGGATAGTAATCCCTGCATCATTCAGGAGTAGACAAACTTCAGGGCCCACCCTTTCAGCCTCAAAAATCTATATGTAGATTTAACTTGATTGATTTTGTGATTAATTTAATTGTATAAGCATGAGTGTTTGATCTCCTGTTTGGAATATCACTCGTTTGTCATTGAATTATGACACATGTTTTGATAGCAGACAGCGGGACAGTTACCGCACAATTTGATATTGTTTTATAAAAAAAATATATGTGTTTATATGTATTATCCTGAGGAAGGCGTAAACTACTTTATCAACTTAATGTGTAATACTTGACGTATGCATCAGAATGGCGCGTTTTCTCTTAACGTCTCACAGATAGAAGTACCGAACGGCTTACAAACTACCCTATCCCATTTGTCATGAAAGAGTTCACGGTGGTGTAACGATAAGCACGCTGGACCGGAAATCCAGGGACCAGCGTCGATTTTTCATGACACCCTTTATGATATTAAATGTGTAATAATTTGCAATTATTTATTTATGAATTTATGTATGAAGTACCCCTATAAACATGCTGTGATTGGGCCAACCACGGGAAATCGTCGTAGGAAAATCTTTGTTGAGCCATTGTTGGCCCAACAGTAATTAACATGTAGTATATATACAGTTGTTGGCCCAACGCCGAACCAACTATAACTTAACGTCAGCGACAGTTCTGCATCGGCCCAACAATGATTAATATGTACTTTAAAACAATTGTTGGGCCGATGCTTGACCAACGATAAATTTTCGTCAAAGACATTACTGCATTGGCCCAACATTGATTTTTTCAACTAAGATAGATATGCATGTAGATATATACGTACAGTACAATGAGTAAAGACCTAAAATATATATAGTTTTTTGGAAGCCATGCTTTTAATGGTCACTTTCAAGAAATACTCATATAAAATGAGAATGTAAAAAATAATTTTATGAGTCCAGATATAATCATAGTCACGGCCATGCATCAGTATATCTATATAGAAATCTTAAAGATCTGATGTATAATCTAAAGCAATATATGTTGGAACAGATTTACCATTATAAAATGTTTGCAATAAACCTCCGGAATCTTCCACTCTAAACTCTAATTAACCTCTGGTTATGTAATCAATGAATGAAAATAGGATCATTTTAGCACTACCCATCCTTTCCCTCGCTTGATTTCCAGCTGAGTGGACATATACAGATAAATTTGTAATTTACAAAAACTGATAGAACTGTATTCTCAACACTAAAAATGTAGAATTTTTAAAAAATGTTTGAAATAAACTTGTCAAATTTTAGAATTGAATGTATTAAAATCTGCATCAGTGTATTAAAAATGTGACTAATACAAATTGGCGGATGCCACGATTTATGGAATATAGTTATATACTTTCAACATTTTTATATTTTTCAGGTAAACAAGCCAGAATGAATTTGATAGATTTTTGTTCATCAAGTTAACACAGTGTTTATCAGCTTAAATTTTGGTATGTGCATAGCTTTATATCTAAATTTATCGTGACAGTTCAAAATCAGTCATTGGTCCAACAGAGGGCCAACGTTAATAGTAAGAAACAAGTCATTTGGCCAATGGAGGGCCAACAATAAGATTAGGAAACCAGGTATTGGGCCAACTGAGAGCCAACATTAATAGTAACAAACAAGGCATCGGGCCAACTTAGGGCCAACGGTTATAGTAGGAAACCAGTCATTGGGCTAATAGAGGGCCAACAATAAGAAGGGAAACCAGTCATTGGACCGATTGAGGGCCAACAATTAGAAGGGAAACAAGTTGTTGGGCCAATGGATGGCCAACGATAAGAGTAGAAAAGCAGTTGTTGGGCCAACCGTATACCAACCGTTGGGCCAACGTTGCCCCAATTAGCAAATTGACATTGGGACAACGTTGGTAATCTTTGTTGGGCCAACAAAGCAAATGTAATTGGCCCAACGTTGGGCCAACTACTCTCTGCTATCTGGGACGCATGTTTAGGTGAAGATATGATTTTTTTTAAAACTTTCTACTCAGTTTCGATCGCTCAAATTGACGAAATAGTATCTACAATGTATAAGAATACTTTTTGCTCGACGTATTCTTGTCTGAAGGTGTTTCATTAGTAAATGTTGCATTTTGTTGTACACTTAAAGGGAGGTAACAGCAATTTCTAACGGCACTAAGAAGAGCTTGATTTAATCATTCATATGAAAAACAAAACGAAACAGAATATATGAACATTGATTTTGTTCCAACACTTCAATCTGACGGAAATAAATATTTGACAAGGAATCTACGTAAAGAACGAAATAAACCTTAGGAAAATGTGAGGCAGTTTAAAGAAGTTGATTTTGGTATATAGTGAACAGTAAGAGATAATTTACTAATGTGTTTGTAAAGGGAAGTAACAAGTATATTCAGCTTAACTTTCTATCGCACGATTTATGCATCATAGTATGTATATTTTGATCTTCGTATAGATCAATAAAAAGTATGTCTTTTAATGGAAATTATTTCAGAAATAAATAAGGTTTTCGAGAAATGTTTGTCTGCTGTTTCCCGGTCTGGTACAGTCTATAGCCGTGGTGTAAATATTATCTCAAAGATTGTTCTCGTTTTTGCCAATACTGGTTCCGAGTTTCATACGTTTGACTGAGAATTAAATGAATACACCGTGCAGTTCTCACACAGCTGTTTGCATCGCCGACACATCAGTTTGAATACGGAAAAAAAAGCCACGTTGTGGTTGCCGTTTACTTCAGGTCTTGCTGATATAATACGTTAGTATAGAGCCATAGAATCATGCCATCTGGTGTGGTATGTCTCAGTATATGTTTTAGGTTTTTAACCATTACACAAAGCATTTTACACGTGTACGCTCTGTTATGACACGCGTAAGCTCCGTAATGGCATGCGTATGCTCCGTAATGACACGCGTAAGCTCCGCGTCAGCTATGTAATGGCATGCGTAAGCTTTATATTGACAGGCGTATGCTCCGTTATGACATGCGTTTGCTCATAAATGACACGCGTAAGCTCCGTAATAACACGTGTAAGCTCCGTAATGACACGCGTAAGCTCCTTAATGACACGCGTAAGCTCCGTTATGACACGCGTAAGCTCCGTAATGACACGCGTAAGCTCCGTAATGACACACGTTATCTCTATAATGAAACTTGTAAGCTTCGTAATGACGCGCGTAAGCTCCTAAATGAAACGCATAAGCTCATTAATGCATTATAATTCTTCCCCGTGGTATTGGATGAAACATAGTAAGTCTAGTCCTTACTTGTAAATCACGTGTGACCATGTTTGAATCATGAAGTACCTCTGCAGTGTTCAATGTGTCTCTTCAATTGGACCTTGTGACCTACAATTTGATCCTATGTGACGTAGTTTCAAATGTAGCATATTATCCGTACATTTGCACCGTAACAATCGTTAAAATGAAATTCATTCATTGTCATTGCATATATATTATATTGACGAAATGTCTTAGAAAAATCCAGGTAAATAGACATTCTGAATCTTATTTATTTTTTGCATGTAGCATAATACGTTTTGGTTCGTATTGCAGTGCATGTGCTTAGTTTGAAATAAAGCAACAAACTTGCGCTCGACAAATGTGATATTTACGTTCATTTGTGATAAATACGATCTGCTCATTTAAAATTCAAAATACCAATATGTATTTCGCTAGATATGTGCAAATCATCAGCAGATCTTTAAGGATAAAGATGCAATATTTTAACCGGTTGTATCACTGACATTGCCAACATATCACAGTCCACCTGCCAAGTCAACTGAACATGCGAATCGTTAACTGACAACTGGCAGCCAGTGTCAATCTTCAAAACTCGCGAATCGACAATAACCAACTGCATGACAGTCAGGTACCAGTTCGACCTGTGTCACGATTGATTAATAATAAGAAAACGGACAGACTTAAATCGCAAATCGCCAACTGGCAACTAGCTGACAGACGGTAACCCGTCAAACCTCAAGAAACCTCAACTGGCAACTCAGCTTGCAGCAAGGTTCCAATTTGACTTTCGTTTTCTGAACATGTCATGCTTATATTTATGCGATTCGTTTTCTTGACATGCTATGTTGGAATTTATATCATGAATTAATTGTGAGATACTTGAAGAAAAGTACCAACACAATATTACTAATGTGCTGATCGGAAAAGCATCATTGTTGAGTCAAGAACATCTGATATTTTCCAAAATACCCAAGCATTCTATTACTGTGGAAAAATAACTGTAAACTATATTTCCTGTTGAACTAATATTGGTATTACTATATTGAATGTTTTATGCCTTTTCCCCCTTAGTAATATTGAAAGTCAAGACGATGTTTCGAACTGGTACACAGAAAACAAAATATGTATTATACTAATTAAGCTTTTTGCTACATCAAGGTACATGTTTACCGCACATAGATCACATGTGCCTTATGAGAGCAAACTGATGTCTGAAAGTCCGAAACAGGATATACCTAAACGAAATGGAAGGTTGGACTTAGACCTTTTTTGTAATATTGGCTATTGTTGTTGCTGTCGCTACGGCTGCTGCACCCACCCCTCCCCCTACCATTACTACCTTTGCTGTTTTTGGTACCACTAGCGCTACTGCTGTTGAACAAGGGCCTCAATGAAATGACATAATTTTGATAAAACTGCATCGAAATATGTCGCGATGCTTTTACATACAAGGACACATTTCTAGACAATTTTTTTCTTGTCAACATATTCTGTTTAATCGCAATAATCCAAACACCGTATTGGGCGTAGTGTTTTATATATCTTTTTATGCTGTATTGACCACAGTGATGTAATAGTATTCATAGATAATACATGTACGTGTAGATGTTTGTCATGCCTACATTTTAAGACCACATGCCCATCTGCATTGCATGGTAACATTTTAATTCACGTAACATTTTATAAAGAAAGAGATTATATTTTCGTCGAAAACTTCAGAAAGGTCATTTTTCGGCTCCATGAATTTTGGCATTTCAGAGAAAAACAAAAGAAAACTAGACGGTAAAAGTTTTATTTTTTAATTTTGACAATTTACTATTTTCGATACCTGAAACTGAATAACTGAATAAAAATGGGATGCGTTCGACTTATATTTCTCAGTAAATGCAGCTTCTATGAATGGATAAGTCAACTGATCGTTTAAAAGTATTTGCTCTCTAAACATCTTAGAAAACGTTTACACAGTACATGTACTTTCTTCCTAAGTATGTTAAACCATGTATAAGTTTCATATATGATAATGAAATCAAATGATCATTAAATCTTTGTTAATGTAGTCATCCAGAGTGCAATTAAAATTGTTTTGATTTTGTGTGTTATTTCATTAAATAATTTATAAAACGTGACTGAGAAAAAGAGAAGTCGGAAAAGAGTGAAACATAACGAGAGTGGAAAATATGCAGGTTGAAACATAGAAAGAGGCGAGAATAAATACAAGTAAGCGAGATAAAAGTCCTCTTTCATTTGAAAAGAAATATACTCCCGTTTAACAGTTTGTCAGTTGTTTTGTCAGGCGGATAGATTTTCCTTGGAAGGACTAGCACTACAGACTGTAGATTCTTATAACTTTTTTTTTAGATAAAGAGACATTGTCAGTAGCTAGACTCGAACACATGACCCCCAGTGTATCTTTAATTAGAATCGATATGTATTTCAGTCTGTGATTTTGCATTTACAGTCAAACATGTGAACAAAGACCACTGTTAGAAATCACTGTAACCTCTCATTGATTGAGGGCCATGGGTTCGAGCCCTGCTACCGGCAATATTTTTTTATGTGAGAAAGTTGGCAGTTTCTTATGGAAGATAGGAGTCTAGTACTGTTTCCAGGAACGATTGTTAGGTAAACTGCCGCCTGTTAAATTGACAAAAAATAGTTGGAACGGGCTTTAAACTCCAACAAACAAACAGAAAGTTGGCATGATTCTAATTGAAGTTCACAGGATATATCAGACAAACTTTACACCACAAAGGTTGGGACAACAGTTTTAGCTTGTTAAAGCAAGCGAAATAATATCGACGCGAACCTTTTTTAAACTAACAATAGGTAAGATTGTCTGTAAAAGCTCAGTGTTACTGTAATTAGATGTTTTCAACAATAACTATACACTGTAGTTAAGATATTAGGATGATGTTTAGAAAACAAATCGTGAGAAACTTGTACACATGTATTATAAAAAAAAGAGTTTTTAAATCAAATTTCTTGTTTCAATATACACATCTGATTCTTTGTTTTTGTTGAAAGTTTCAAGTTTATTTCATTTCTTTCGGTCACAGGGAATGTCAAATAACAGTTCCATCATGGTGGGCATCACCATATCACCGTTTTTCTGAAATTATAAGAAAAAAAGAAAACATGTAACTATTTCAATTGGAACATCATTATTTGAGCCGCCAGCTGCGATAATGGACATACTGAATTTAATATGCAATGATAATCACTAAAACTTTTTAACTGTCAAAAAAAATGATGAGACAAGAACTGTCCCTAATATGTGTTGAATGCCCCCAAACCGGTATCCCACAGTTTGTGACCTTGAACTTCAAGTTGTGGACCCGTTACTTGTGCACAACACCATATCTCCGTGTGCTAAACATTTTTTCCAATTCAATTTAAAATCCTTCAATGTATAACAGAGTTACAATCTTGACATAAAGATGTTAACATATACAGGATTCTGAAACCTCACAGGGAAGCGGTGGTGTAGAGGTTAAGGTGTCTACCGCTCATCCCGGAGGTTGCGGGTTCGAGACCCACTAGGGTCACGGCCGAACCTCCTCATATGACACCAGTACTGGTTTTGTACAGGAAGCGGACGCGAGAGTGACTCAATAAGCTGAAAGCTTTCTTCACAATCGAGCTAAAATAAATTAGTATAAACTACACTTCTCACCTCTAAGTGTGACCATAACGTTCAAGGTAAGGACATGGGACTTACGCGATACGTCATATACATGTGCTGAACAATGTGCTGTGTAATCTTTGTATACAGTTTTCCATGACCTTTAAACTCTAAGTGAGACCTTGACCTTCGGTTTATGCTGAACATTTGTGCAGTTATTTTTAAATCATTCAATGCATCACAAGAGTTACCGTCCGGACACGAATGTGTGCATATATATATAGGATGCCATTACCTTTACACTCTAAGTGTGACCTTGGCATGTGAAGAAGGGTCATGGGTCTTGTACCGAACACATCGTCTTGATGTGCTGAACAATTTTAAAATCATTTAATGCATGACCGAGTTACCGTCCGGGCACGAATGTGTGCATATAAACAGGATCCAATTACCTTTAAACTCTAAGTGTGATCTTGACCTTTGCGGTAGGGACGTAGGTCTTGCACGCAACACGTCGTCTTGATGTGGTTAATATGTGTGCCATATGATTTCAAAATCCCTTCATGCATGACAAAGTGACAGCCCGGACACGAAAGTTTGGAATGCCGGGAACATGGATTTTCGTGAAGTTGGCAGACTGGCAGCGTAGCAGCGTGAACGTGGCAGACTGGCAGCGTAGCAGCGTGAACTTGGCAGACTGGCAGCGTAGCAGCGTGAACTTGGCAGACTGGCAGCGTAGCAGCGTGAACTTGGCAGACTGGCAGACTGGCAGCGTAGCAACGTGAACTTGGCAGACTAGCAGCGTAGCAGCGTGAACTTGGCAGACTGGCAGCGTAGCAGCGTGAACTTGGCAGACTGGCAGCGTAGCAGTGTGAACTTGGCAGACCAGCAGCTTAGCAGCCTTGCAGCGAGAACTTGGCAGACTGGCAGCTTAGCAGCCTAGCAACGAGAACTTGGCAGACTGGCAGCTCAGAAGCCTAGCAGCGTGAACTTGGCTATATGAAATGGATGTTTACAATACGACAGAAGCATGAATAATGCGTAGATACAATTAATATACACGCCCTTTCATTTTGATATTTTATATCTTATACCGGTTTTCATTTGTTTCCGTTACTTGAAGAGTTTTCGCTGCAAGCAGAATTATTGCTGCACCCAGCCCAGCAACTCAGCAGCTCAGCAGACCAGCAGATCAGCAACTCAGCAGACCAGCAGATCAGCAAACCAGCAGATCAGCATTTCAGCAGCCGAAACTTCAAAGTGTAATGTTGTGCGTAGAAACAATAAATAGACGCCGTTTCATTTTGATATTTTATATTTTATATTCATAAGTTTACGTTACTTAAAGAGTTTTCGTTGCAAGCAGACTTTTCGCTGCCAGCAGCCCAGCAAATCAGCAGACCAGCCGCTCAGCAGACGAGCAGCTCAGCAGACCAGCCGCTCAGCAGCTCAGCAGACTAGCAGCTCAGCAGACTAGCAGCTCAGCATACCAGCAGCTCAGCAGCTCAGCAGCTCAGCAGATCAGCAGCCGAAACTTCAAAGTTTAAGATTGTGCTATATTGAATGAAATGGATGTTTAAAATACGACAGAAGCACAAATTATGCGTAGATACAATTAATATACATTTTGATATTTTATATCTTATACCGGTATTCATTTGTTTCCGTTACTTGAAGAGTTTTTTATGCAAGCAGACTTCTGCTGCCAGCAGCCCAGCAACTCAGCAGCTCAGCAGACCAGCAGCTCAGCAGACCAGCAGCTCAGCAGACTAGCAGCTCAGCAGACTAGCAGCTCAGCAGACCAGCAGCTCAGCAGACCAGCAGTCGTATTTTTAAATAAAACCACTATTTCATTCAATATAGCACAATATTAAACTTTGAAGTTTCGGCTGCTGAACTGCTGGACTGCTAGTCTGCTAGTCTGCTAGTCTGCTGATCTGCTGGTCTGCTGAGCCATAGCCACTTAAACCCTACCTTTTCCGCGCAGACAGACGGTCCGATTTTGATATGCGAATCTGTTGGCGCATAAAAATGCATATTTTTAATAAGGATAACTGTTTTGAACAAACTTAAAAAAATTCTTGTTTAAAAATGCTCTGAATACAATATGACCTTTGTCGGCAAGATTATTCATTAAGAGTTTGGTTGCCGTGGAATCGAATTCTTTGAACAGCTTTGGTATGGCGTCTTGAAAGGAATACCAAGTGCTGTGGATTTTATTTACGTTTGTCTGGTGGCTTAGGAGGAGATGTTTGAATGTAATTGTGGACGTTTTTTAAGAATTTTAAGAACTAAATATTTACAAAACTATGTACCTCTTGACAGTCTTTTCTTTTCTTTTACAATCTCCCACTTGTTGTGTCCGTTATCCCCACGGACCATCCTATTGTACTGCCTAAAACTGCCTGAATGCATCCTAGTAGCACAAAGACTTTTCTTCAGTATTGCTGATGCTATGCAAGAAAGATCTCTGAAATGTCTAAAACAATTGGTGTTTTGAAAGACCAGAGGGATAAAACATAGCCGTTACTTGTCCAATAAAAATTAAATTAAAGTTTGGTGACTATAGGTCAATTCGTTAAGTTCAGCGGGTCCCACACACTTATCATATCGCAATGATTATTTCAAATAAGTCAAGGGGTATAACTCTGCTGTTACTAGTAAGATATAAACATTAAGTGCACAACATCAAGTTCAATATACGTAATGGTTCGTTACTAGGTCAATTAGTTAAGGAGCAGGGTGTGCCACAATATTTTCAGAAATGACGTATGTACGGACAAGAGCAAATCATATATGACCCAACATCAAAGGTGTTACCTGTATCAAATTTAGGTAAAACAAAATACTTAAAGATCTTTATGATGAACATGATTTTAATAAAGTTGTGTTTTAAACCAAGTTAAAGTAGGTACATTGTAAAGGTTAATTTCTTTTATCAATTTCATTTAGTAAGTATTGCTAAATGTTCCATAACGTTTTTAGATTGCATTTAGTTAATTGAAAGTTAACTTACTTTGGACATGTTTCTCTGAACATGTCCTCCCTACTTGGTATGTAGGCAGTAAATAGAAGCCGGCACACTGAAGTTCAAAAATGTCGTTTGTCACAACATGTTTATGTCTTGTTAGACATTATTAAACCTGTTCAGTACGTATGTTGGCTTCTTATAGTACATGTATATGAATATGCAAAGAACATTATTACAAGATACACTTTTGGGCCAGAATCGCTCTACTGAGCCCAAGCGTCTGTGATTTGAAAATGTATTACAAGAACAAGCACAATGCAGAACATGTTTTTATGGCAAACAGTGGCAGTATGCGTGTGCATTGAAATCAGCATCAATTATCTTTTGTTTCAGACAGTGATCCCTGGAAATGTTCTTAATTACATCTTCATTCGCTTAAAGGGGCGCTTCCTATAACTGGTGTCAAACTAAATAACTTTAAAATAATATAATGTTTGCAAGTATTACTGATTGACTTCGGTGCTGGGTTCGTTTTCTATTCGTACATGGCTTTACTGTCGGATGCTGGACCCGTACACTTGGCTCCGTTGTACTTCGGTGCTGGGTTCTTGCAGGAACGTGTTCTGCTCGTGGTTCCTGAGCCGCATGTCGCCATGCACGCGCTCCAAATGGTCCACGTTGTCCAACCGCCATTAGCAGAGTCTGCGGAACATGAAAATGATACCAATAACAACAACAACAACAACAACCAGCACAATTTCAGAAGTGAACAACGAGGTCATGTAGAAGTTCACCCTAATTTTCAAGAACAGACGTGTTTAGCGGCCTTTTTCAGATGGACCAGTATTGGAAACTAGATTGCTAATATCCTCACATAACGAGTAAGGCTAACACTAAATGCTGTTTATATTAGAAATTGAGTAGGTCCAGGGTTAATGTACGTAAGACAATGATTTATTCACCTAATATTGATGAAATTTCAGTGCGGAAAATTAAGTTGGAAAAATATCTCGACCCAAATCGATGGTTCACATCAAAGAATATGATAACCGACCCTATTACTATGGGCACTCTACCCTGAGTCACGTTTATATATAATAAGTGAAAACGAGCGAAGTCCGTCACTGTTTTACACACAAAATAGAAAAACACTCAGTAAATCTTACATTACATAATATTATTTTAGTGCTTAAAGTGGCCTTCTTGATACTCAAATCTTGAACGATAACTGGAGTTTGTTCTTGCTGTTGTTGTTGCTGTTGTTGTATGAGTTTAACGCCCGTTTCAACCGTATTTTGGTCATATCAACATGCAGGCAGTTTACATAACCATCGTTCCTGGGAAAAACCAGTACTAGACTCCTATACATCGTAAGAAGCTGCCAACTTTCTTACATAAAGGGACAAAGTAGGTAGCAGGGCTCGAACCCACGACTCTTAATCTATAAGAGATTACAGTGTTTTCAAGTCCGCGACTCTGACCACTCGACCACGGAGGCGGATTGTAACCAGTAACCACTAGATAACTGAGGCGGACTGTAACCAGTAACCACTCGATCACGGATGCGGACTATAACCAGTAACCACTAGATCACCGAGGCGGACTGTAACCAGTAACCACTCGATCACGGATGCGGACTGTAACCAGTAACCACTCGATCACCGAGGTAGACTGTAACCAGTAACCACTCGATCACGGAGGCAGACTGTAACCAGTAACCACTCGATCACGGAGGCAGACTGTAACCAGTAACCACTCGATCACGGAGGCAGACTGTAACCAGTAACCACTCGATCACCGAGGCAGACTGTAATCAGTAACCACTCGATCACCGAGGCGGAATGTAACCATTAACCACTCGATCACCGAGGCGGAATGTAACCATTAACCACTAGATCACCGAGGCAGACTGTAACCAGTAACCACTCGATCACCGAGGCAGACTGTAACCAGTAACCACTCGATCACCGAGGCGGAATGTAACCATTAACCACTAGATCACCGAGGCGGAATGTAACCATTAACCACTAGATCACCGAGGCGGAATGTAACCATTAACCACTAGATCACCTAGGCAGACTGTAACCAGTTACCACTAGATCACCGAGGCGGAATGTAACCATTAACCACTAGATCACCGAGGCGGAATGTAACCATTAACCACTAGATCACCGAGGCGGAATGTAACCATTAACCACTAGATCACCGAGGCGGAATGTAGCCATTAACCACTAGATCACCGAGGCGGACTGTAACCAGTAACCACTCGATCACGGAGGCGGATTGTAACAAGTAACCTCTCGACCACGGAGGCGGAGTGTAACACGGAGTTTCGTCAGATCTACGAGTAAATTACATGTCGACTCAGTTCGAAGAACCTTGTTTTTTTTCACCAAAATCTTAGAGCGAGCAGCTTAACTAAAATTACTAGAAATTTAATCAGTTACACAGTAATGTAACAATGTGTTCTACGACAATATTCTGTGGTCCGTATGTATCTTGTTACAAATCACAGTTTTCCGATTGGCTAAAAGCAAGCTAGTATCACAAATGACCAATAAGAAACTAGGGCCATGGAGATTCAGGATGAGAGGGTCCAGGGATCGATCCCCACCGGTGGTATGGTGTATGTGACCTTAGTTCAACATTGTCTCATTCTGCTGAATTCATCTGGAGTGAGTCCCGAGAGCGATTTACTTCGAGAACTCGAGAATAATCAGATAAGTGTAATATAAAACTAGAGCTATCACTAAATGTGATTAATACCCACAAAAGACTGCTTTATAAATTGAGGAAGTTCGTAGTAACAGAATACCTT
Source organism: Saxidomus purpurata (assembly GCA_022818135.1). Classification (NCBI taxonomy): domain Eukaryota; kingdom Metazoa; phylum Mollusca; class Bivalvia; order Venerida; family Veneridae; genus Saxidomus; species Saxidomus purpurata. The sequence continues at coordinate 16,171 of JAFMSR010000594.1, forward strand.
GCAAACAAACTAAAGAGATATTGTTCTTGGCAATAACTCTGTAATTTGTCAAGATAAAGTCATGGTTCTTGTACACTGCACTTTCTCTCAATGTACTTGACCATTGTATGAAGTCGTATTAAATTCCAACCAATAGTTTTCGAATTATGCTCCGGACAAGTAAAAGTAACAAAGGGCAATAACTCTGTAATGAGTAAAGTACTGTTCTTTTGCACTGCACTTCCTCTCATTGTGCTTGACCATTGTATGAAGTTTATTTGAATTCCAACCAGTAGTTTTCGAAAAATGCTATGGACAAGGAAAAGGAACAAAGGGCAATAACTCTGTAATTAGTCAAGATAGAGTTACTGTTCTTTTGCAATGCACTTCCTCTCATTGTGCTTGATCATTGTATGAAGTTGTATTGAATTCCAACTAGTAGTTTACGAATTATGCTCTGGACAAGGAAAAGTAACAAAGGGCAATAACTCTGTAATGAGTCAATATAGAGTTATGGTTCCTGTACACTGCAATATTCCTCTGATTGTGCTTGATCATTGTATGAAATTTTATTGAATTCCAACTAGTAGTTTTCAAGTTATGCTCCGGACAAGGAAAAGTAACAAAGGGCAATAACTCAGTAAATACTCAAGATAGAGTTATGGTTATTGTACACTTGTGCTTGATCATTGTATGAAATTGTATTGAATTCCAACCAGTAGTTTTCAAGTTATGCTCCGGAGAAGGAAAAGTAACAAAGGGAAATAACTCTGTAATAAGTCAAGATGGAGTTATGGTTCTTGTGCTCTGCACTTCCTTTGAATGTGCTTGACCATTGTATGAGGTTGTATTGAATTCTAACCAGTAGTTTTGAAGTTATACTCCGGACAAGGAAAAGTAACAAAGGGCAATAACTCTGTAATTAGTCAAGATGGAGTTATGGTTCTTGTGCACTGCACTTCCTCTCAATTGTATGAAGTAATATTGAATTCCAACTAGTAGTTTTCAAGTTATGCTCCGGACAAGGAAAATGCAACAGACCGCCCGACCGACCGCCCGACCGACCGACCGACCGACCAACCGACCGACCGACCGACCGACCGACCGACCAACCACCGGGTGACTCCTATTTACCCCCCTAAACTTCGTTTTGGGGGTATAAAAAGTATGGTAGCATCTGTCAGCACAGACTTTGTGCATGGCATTCTGGTAACTCCTGCATCTTCTTGGGTGTAAAATATCCGCAGATAATTCTAAAAGGCCTGGTCCCTTGAAATTCGATATAATGAGAGTCAACTGTACATGTAATAATACATACAATGTAAAAAGCTTAATTGTTTATCTTGAAAAAGAAGCAATAATCAAAATTTGTGTAAATTTCAAATCACGTCTGTGCTAGAAGATAGATACAATGGAAAGAACTTACACAGAACAGAACACATACACGACCGACCTTAAGTTGACGGTAAAACACAGAGATGGCAGACTGACAAAGAACTTACACAGAACAGAACACATACACGACCGATCTTTAGTTGACGGTAAAACACAGACATGGCCGACTGACATAGAACTTACACAGAACAGAACACATACACGACCGATCTTTAGTTGACGGTAAAACACAGAGATGGCAGACTGGCATAGAACTTATTCAGAACAGAACACACGATCTATAGTTGACGGTAAAACACAGAAATGGCAGACTGACAAAGAACTTACACAGAACAGAACACATGCACGACCGATCTATAGTTGACGGTAAAGCGCAGAGATCAGACTAACATAGAACTTACACAGAACAGAACACATGCACGACCGATCTATAGTTAACGATAAAGCGCAAAGATCAGACTAACAAAGAACTTACACAGAACACATGCACGACCGATCTATAGTTGACGGTAAAGCGCAAAGATCAGACTAACAAAGAACTTACACAGAACAGAACACATGCACGACCGATCTATAGTTGACGGTAAAACACAAAGATGACAGACTGACATAGAAATTACACAGAACAGAACACATGCACGACCGATCTATAGTTGACGGTAAAACACAAAGATGACAGACTGACATAGAACTTACACAGAACAGAACACATGCACGACCGATCTATAGATGACGGTAAAACACAGAGATGACAGACTGACAAAGAACTTACACAGAACAGAACACATGCACGACCGATCTATAGTTAACGATAAAACACAGAGATGGCAGACTGACATAGAACTTACACAGAACAGAACACATGCACGACCGATCTATAGTTGACGGTAAAACACGGAGATGGCAGACTGCCAAAGAACTTACACAGAACAGAACACATGCACGACCGATCTATAGTTGACGGTAAACACAGAGATGACAGACTGACAAAGAACTTACACAGAACAGAACACATGCACGACCGATATATAGTTGACGGTAAAATACAGAGATGACAGACCGACATAGAACTTACACAGAACAGAACACATGCACGACCGATCTATAGTTGACGGTAAAACACAGAGATGGCAGACTGACAAAGAACTTACACAGGACAGAACACATGCACAACCGATCTATAGTTGACGGTAAAACACAGAGATAGAAGACTGACATAGAACTTACACAGAATAGAACACATACACGACCTATCTATAGTTGACGGTAAAACACAGGACTGACATAGAACTTACACAGAGACGACAGACTGACATAGAACTTACACAGAACAGAACACATACACGACCGATCTTTAGTTGACGGTAAAACACAAGACTGGCATACATTGTAGAACTTACACAGAACAGAACACATGCACAACCGATCTATAGGTGACGGTAAAACACAGAGATGGCAGAACTGTAGTGCAATAGAAGCAAATGTGTTTACAGTAAACTCCGGATATAACGACACCGGATATAAGGAACAAATTTTCTTGGCCCGATTTATTTTCCTTCTTTATTGTATATGAAAATGCTATATAGATATAACATACTCGGGATATAAGGAACACATTTAGATGGTCTCATGTAGTTCGTTATATACGGAGTTTATTGTAGACAGAATTTGTTAACACAAAATAGTTGTGTATTTATATTGTTCATTGTAACCTCAAAGGATAGCTGTGTCAATATCAAGGTGCTCTTTAGTACTTTATATTTTTCATCCAATGTAACACGTGTAAACAATACTGTTACCTATATAACACACATATGAGAACTTGTATTGATAATATTTGAATACCGAATCTTAAAGCTGCTCGCTCATAGTTGCCGTTGAAAATTTTTTTTTTAAAGTTGATATATTTATTCATTAGTATAAAACTAAAAGCAAGAATCAAATTATAAGCAAGAATCTAGGTAGGAATTTGCAGAAATCGATTAAAAATGTCGGTTACACGGCACCGCTACACAACGTTAGCTCATTATTTGAAATTTAGAGATATACGTGACAGGAATTTATACTGGAGCCTTTTTATACGACCATATGTTCTAAAATACGTTATTTACATACAGTTTGAAGAACTTTATTTTTTTACCAAAATCTGAGAGCGAGCAGCTTTAACCAAAACTATTTCGCGTAGTTAAGAATACATTTCTTCTTACCACATTTCGTTCCTTAACACATCTGGGAGAAATAAAATAAGAAAAGTACTTACCATAGTTGGTTTATTCCAGTTAAATCCAATAAATGCAGTTTTGATATATCCTATTAAAATAATATTCTTTTTATCTGTAACACAAAACGCGCAAATTCTTTAATTTTCCAAATTAGTCACGAAGGCTAGAAGAATTAAAACGTCCGTTCTTTGTTCATTATGTCCCTATTACCTGTCCGATTTTCACAAAATAAAGTTTATTCTGTAGGTTATTCAAGCCGTTATATTCCCCTCTAATTTGTTTTTGTGTCGTCATTATAAGTAATGATAGTATTAAAGAGAGCGTGTGTATGTGGCAAACATTCACTTCTACCCTGTAGAAATTTTAAATTTCAGATTGATTTTTTAATTAAGAAAGCCGCAATTGAGTTGATCATGTAGTCCTAGTGTTAAAAAAACTATGTATTGTATTTGGTAATATAATAAATATGTAAAATAGCTTGTTTTTGCTACTACATTCATGGTGATTTTATGTATAGTTCGCCAAAAGTTGTGCAATTTGCGGAGATGTTTTGATTTGTTCTCCTATCTTACTAATGGTGATGAAACATTGATTTCTATACAGAGAACCCCAACTGCCATGCCAGTAAACAGTATAATACAGACAAATATGTGTTATACAAATTAAAGATATAAGTCATGTAATAAAGAGTTTGTTGAAAATTATTTTTGGAGAATATTGTTCCAGTAGTTTTGTGCGCACATAATGTACGGGATCGTGTTTGGTCCGTGTCCCTTCTTAACCAGGGGGATGCTAGTGTCCACACGCGCCTGATCCCGCCCTGCTCTGATCGACTTGTTGTGAAGGAACACATTCTTATCTGAGGGTAACCGAATGCCCCTAGTTACCAGTGTCATACTGCGGCGTAGCGTCTATAAAGCATATCTGTACACTCTGATCTAGCCAGCTTTATTGTGATATAACAATAAGTTCCGAAGTTTGGGTAATTCACTGGCTCAAACAGCATGCACAGCACAGGCGGTATATATTTACTGCGATCTTTGAATTGAATAGAATAACGAACTAAACTGCCTCTTAGAATATGGTTTTGTTGAAATTTACCAGGGACGGTATATATTTACTGCGATCTTTGAATTGAATAGAATAACGAACTAAACTGCCTCTTTTGAATATGGTTTTGATGGAATGTATCAGGGACAGTCCTATACCAATTTTGGCGGATGCATGGATTGTTTTTTATAATATATTTTATGTACTGAACATGACCGCGCAAAAACAAAAGCCATGTGTTTCTTCCCATATGAGTTACAGCCGGATTCCCTTATTCGGGTACTGACCTGGGCTGGCAAGTGTACATCTACACACTGCGCTTTCTTTGCCACCCAGGAACTTAAAGCGTTCAGTGGATGCAGCGACCCCGGCTGCCGGCCGTACCCGCACCGAAAAGTATGAAGCATTACCGATATCCGAACCCGGCCCAAATTACTACCCTGTGCTCCGATATGTTAAAGTGACATTATGCGCATCTTACTGCGCATAGTGTATTTTTGGTGACAGTTTTATAAAAGCAATATTCGGTTGCTGTGCATTTGAATGTGTTCAATTAATGACAATGCCGTATTAGTATTTGAAGTTGGTGCTTTAGAAATAAAAAAATCGGACTAATAAAATAATAGTTCCATTCTTCGCAGTGATCTACCTTGTGTTGTTGTTGTTGTTGTTGGTAGAGATTTCGGCAGTGGAAGGGAAGCAACTCCTGCATGCAGTTTTTTTTTAAGACCTGTCCCAGTCAAAATAGGAAAAGTAATATTTGGAAAGTTATTATTTCGTATTGGTAGCAGGAAAAGTTTGGTGAATTGGGTTAAAAGCTATTATTTCCTCTACCCTTTTTTACACACACCTATTTCAGTTGGATTTTTACTTGAAAAAATAAGCATAATTCCACTGTAATATTACCGTCTCAAGCCAGAAATTGAGAGTCTGAAACGAGGCTTCGAAGTTTGATTGACTGAGCCACAACGACATAAATCCAAGCCCCCGACCAGCGAAGAGTAAGGTTGGCGGAGTTTATCCTAGGTCCTGATTTCTAACAAACATGTCCTTTCCGACTAATTTAAGTTGACAATGCTTAAGTTTGTTTAAATGAATCCGAGTGTATGATATACTTTTGTAGTTATTAAAACATATCTCCGAACCCTACTAAGCATATGAAAATTGTGCGATGGGCATTTAAAGAAAACAAGGAATATGACAGACTATCCAGTTCTTTTCGTAAAGTCTACCTAGTTTTAGTCGCGTATACATTTTATCATCATTTTACGTTCATTGAACACATAATCATCTCCGTGAAGTTAGCTCAACAAACGACATTCAAAATTTAAATGTCGTACCAGCACGACATACGACATTCGACATTCAAAATTTGAATGTCGTGCCAGCACGACATACGACAGTCGGCATTCAAAGTCTGAATGTCGTGCCAGCACGACATTCGACATTCAAAGTCTGAATGTCGTGCCAGCACGACTTACGACATTCGACATTCAGAATTTGAATGTCGTGCCAGCGCGACATACAACATTCGACATTCAAAATCTACAAAAGTGCTTAAGTTTGAATGTCGTGCCAGCGCGACATACGACATTCGACATTCAAAATCTACAAAACTGCTTAAGTTTGAATGGCGTGCTAGCGCGACATACGACATTCGACATTCAGAATTTGAATGTCGTGCCAGCGCTACATACGACATTCGACATTCAGAATTTGAATGTCGTATGCCGCGCTAGCACGACATTCAAACTTTAATAGCTTTGTAGATTTTGAATGTCGTATGTCGCGCTGGCACGATATTTAAATTCTGAATGTCGAGTGTCGTATGTCGCGCTAGCAAGACATTCAAACTTAAGCACTTTTGTAGATTTTGAATGTCGTATGTTGTGCTGGCACGACATTCAAACTTTAACAGTTTTGTAGATTTTGAATGCCAAATGTCGTATGTCGCGCTGGCACGACATTCAAACTCTGAATGTCGAATGTCGTATGTCGTGCTGGCACGACATTCAGACTTTGAATGTCGAATTTCGTATGTCGTGCTGGCACGACATTCAAACTTAAGCAGTTTTGTAGATTTTGAATGTCGGATGTCGTATGTCGCGCTGGCACGACATTCAAATTCTGAATGTCGAATGTCGTATGTCGCGCTGGCACGACATTCAAACTTAGGCAGTTCTTTAGATTTTGAATGTCGAATGTCGTATGTCGTGCTGGCACGACATTCAAACTTAAACAGTTTTGTAGATTTTGAATGTCGGATGTCGTATGTCGCGCTGGCACGACATTCAAATTCTGAATGTCGAATGTCGTATGTCGCGCTAGCACGACATTCAAACTTAAGCAGTTTTGTAGATTTTGAATGTCGAATGTCGTATGTCGCGCTTGCACGACATTCAAATTTTGAATGTCGAATGTCGTATGTCGTGCTGGCACGACATTTAAACTTTGAATGTCGAATGCCGTATGTCGTTTATTGAGCTAACTTCACGGAAATCACATAATCTATGTTTCGAGAATATAATCTGCTAGATATAGGGAGTGCCTCTTTAAACCAAAGATCACATAAGTGCAATGACATCATTATAATGAAAAATGCTAAAACAATACGAACATATACTTTATACATGTACAGCGTTGCTTGTAGAAGATAAATGTATGGAACGTCTTTACTGTCTTATTATGTTGTATTGTATTATACGCAGTGCATTTTTATGTATACGAGATACAAATTTCATTTGACATGGTACATGCATATTTAGATGGGGTCACTTTTTTGTGATATGCAGTGCTTTGTCTTTTATATGTGGTGGTTATTTAATAATATGCAGTGCAAAAGTGTGTGTATACAGTAGAATAATCATTATATGTTGTACAAACAACGTTATATGCAGTACAAACAACATTATATGCAGTCAGTTTTTCTATACATGAGGTGGTATTTTTATTATTTGCAGTAGTTGTACCTTTATACGTTGTATGTTGATTAATATATGTGGTAGATGTTTAAATGTATGAAGTGATTTTGTTTCAGTGTATAAGTGGCGAAATATTACTTATACTAAGATAATAAAGCAATATGTGCGGTGCATATGTCAATATACATGGTGTCAACAACTTTGTATGCAGTAAATTCCTTTTAATTATGTTTGGTCCAAACAACTATATAAGCTGTACATACTGCATTATATGCGGTGCTTTTCCCATTATGATGATGATACTTAAAGACAGTCTCTAAAAATACTCTAGGCGGAAATTAGCGAGTGAGCTAAGAAAAATTTGCCATGACACTGTACATTCAACATCGAATAGCGCTTGCATGTACCATAAATATTGTTTGTCTGCATGGTCACATAACACATTGATATTTCTAAAGTACTGCATATTTGAGATATGGACTTTAATGTAGTTTATACAAAACTTTAACCAGAATTTCTTAGTCGAAAAAAATGGGCATACTTTGCATTATCTGCAAGATAAAGTGAATCTAGCATGTTCATGAGTTGTGGATAATGAAATTCCATCAGAGGGCTGAGATACGTCCAAAACACGAGGCTCTGCCGAGTTTATTGGGACGTATCTCAACACGAGGATGGGATTTCCTAATCCACAACTCAATGGACATGGTAGATTTATTTTCTCACCGTTTTAATCGCATTTTCATCGCAGGGACAAGAGTGATTCTTTCTCGTTACATTATTCTATTTTATTCCGTGTATTGCACAGTAATACCTACTTGAGCCGAAGCACTCTCTATCCGCTACACAAAACAATTCAAACATAATTCCCTGTTAAAATCTGCATTGAATCAAAAAAGAAACAAACACTGCGAATCAATATTATACAAGAAACAACAGTGTAATCAAATAGCTGTTTCAACTCAATTCTTTAAAACTGTAAACTTCAATTTTACCTATTCATGTTTAGATTGACTTTTGAATTGAAAATACTACCGTTAATAGTGCTTGCCTTGACCGTATAGTAAAAACTCGGCATATCATAATATATTATAACGCAAGTGTAAAAACAGGATGGGGATGAAAAAATGAAATCAACTTTTTCTCAAATTTTACTTCAAAACTGCTATAGATGGATAGAAAATGATCTCACTAAGAAAATGAATACCAACAACGCTATGTTTATTTTAAAAATAAAAATTTTACAGTCATTTTTCGATTTTTATGTGATGTGCTGGCCGTTTATAATTTACGTTAAATGAGAGTAAGCGGTCAAGGGTAAGGTTTTCTACCACCGGTAAATGAGCGGAAATATGTATCTCATAGGTGAGAAAGAGTTAAGTTATTTAAATAGGTGTGATCACTGTGGTGTAACCGAGACGGTTAACATTTTTTCGGAATTTCCAAGATGGCGGACGAGAGTGGATGTGAAAAGTAGGTGTCTTACTTTTTTCCTCGTAACTAGTTAAAAACGAATTTCAGAAATGAAATTCTTACACAGACCGATAGAAAAATGATTTTGCCATTCTAGGCTTTATCCGTTTCATTAAACAGTGTCTACTTTTCTAAATATCGTTGATAAAAGTGAACCAAATGCCGGTGCTCCGAAATGAAGCGAGAGGTCATGTGTGTTTTTACTCGGCAAAAGTTCATTCTTTGATGGATAAGTCCACGAAAACCACTCCTCAGTAGATTGTGTTGTTATCTTAAAGAACAAAATACTTTATGTTGATATATATACAGAAAATGGACAAAAAAGCCACTTACGCGAAATATGCTCTGTACGGTCCATATACATATGTTGAATCACATGTTTCTTTCCCTGTACGGTTCGTATATGAAACTATCTCCCTGAAGTTGGCGGCCTAGCGGCCTGGCGGCCTAGCGACCTGAAGTTGGCGGCCTAGCGGCCTGAAGTTGGCGGCCTAGCGGCCTGGCGGCCTAGCGGCCTGAAGTTGGCGGCCTGGCGGCCTAGCGGCCTGAAGTTGGCGGCCTAGCGGCCTGGCGGCCTAGCGGCCTGAAGTTGGCGGCCTAGCGGCCTGGCGGCCTAGCGGCCTGAAGTTGGCGGCCTAGCGGCCTGAAATTGACGGCTTATGTATTTTTAACAAAAATCACTTACAAATTATACCATAAACCAATATAAAATATGAAAACTCAAATTAAAGCTCAACTGTACACAAAAAGTCATTGAAATGCTACGCCTTGAATTAACAATCGAAGAAAAAAAGTCACTTAAAGCTCAACAGAATACACACAAAAAATTAACCAAGTCGGTGGATTGGGAATTTTGACAAAAATTAACTGAGAAATAACGCCTTAAAACAAAAAAAAACTCACATTTAATTTCAACTGAACACACTAAAAAACCTGAAGTTGGCGGCCTGGCGGCCTAGCGGCCTGAAGTTGGCGGCCTAGCGGCCTGAAGTTGGCGGCCCAGCGGCCTGGCGGCCTAGCGGCCTGAAATTGACGGCTTATGTATTTTTAACAAAAATCACTTACAAATTATGCCATTAACCAATAGAAAAGATGAAAACTCAAATCAAAGCTCAACTGTACACAAAAATTCATTGAAAATGTTACGCCTTGAATTAACAATCGAAGAAAAAAAGTCACTTAAAGCTCAACAGAATACACACAAAAAATTAACCAAGTCGGTGGATTGGGAATTTTAACAAAAATAAACTGAGAAATAACGCATTTAAACAAAAAAAAAACTCACATTTAATTTCAACTGAACACACTAAAAAACCTGAAGTTGGCGGCCTGGCGGCCTAGCGGCCTGAAGTTGGCGGCCTAGCGGCCTGGCGGCCTAGCGGCCTGAAGTTGGCGGCCTAGCGGCCTAGCGGCCTGAAATTGACGGCTTATGTATTTTTAACAAAAATCACTTACAAATTATGCCATTAACCAATATAAAAGATGAAAACTCAAAAAAAAACCTGAAGTTGGCGGCCTAGCGGCCTGAAGTTGGCGGCCTAGCGGCCTAGCGGCCTGGCGGCCTGGCGGCCTAGCGGCCTGAAGTTGGCGGCCTAGCGGCCTGGCGGCCTAGCGGCCTGAAATTGACGGCTTATGTATTTTTAACAAAAATCACTTACAAATTATGCCATTAACCAATATAAAAGATGAAAACTCAAAAAAAAACCTGAAGTTGGCGGCCTAGCGGCCTGAAGTTGGCGGCCTAGCGGCCTAGCGGCCTGGCGGCCTGGCGGCCTAGCGGCCTGAAGTTGGCGGCCTAGCGGCCTGGCGGCCTAGCGGCCTGAAATTGACGGCTTATGTATTTTTAACAAAAATCACTTACAAATTATGCCATTAACCAATATAAAAGATGAAAACTCAAATCACAGCTCAACTGTACACAAAAATTCATTGAAAATGTTACGCCTTGAATTAACAATCGAAGAAAAAAAGTCACTTAAAGCTCAACAGAATACACACAAAAAATTAACCAAGTCGGTGGATTGGGAATTTTAACAAAAATAAACTGAGAAATAACGCATTTAAACAAAAAAAAAACTCACATTTAATTTCAACTGAACACACTAAAAAACCTGAAGTTGGCGGCCTGGCGGCCTAGCGGCCTGAAGTTGGCGGCCTAGCGGCCTGGCGGCCTAGCGGCCTGAAGTTGGCGGCCTAGCGGCCTGAAATTGACGGCTTATGTATTTTTAACAAAAATCACTTACAAATTATGCCATTAACCAATATAAAAGATGAAAACTCAAAAAAAAACCTGAAGTTGGCGGCCTAGCGGCCTGAAGTTGGCGGCCTAGCGGCCTAGCGGCCTGGCGGCCTGGCGGCCTAGCGGCCTGAAGTTGGCGGCCTAGCGGCCTGGCGGCCTAGCGGCCTGGCGGCCTAGCGGCCTGAAATTGACGGCTTATGTATTTTTAACAAAAATCACTTACAAATTATGCCATTAACCAATATAAAAGATGAAAACTCAAATCACAGCTCAACTGTACACAAAAATTCATTGAAAATGTTACGCCTTGAATTAACAATCGAACAAAAAAAGTCACTTAAAGCTCAACAGAATACACACAAAAAATTAACCAAGTCGGTGGATTGGGAATTTTAACAAAAATTAACTGAGAAATAACGCCTTAAAACAAAAAAAACTCACATTTAATTTCAACTGAACACACTAAAAAACCTGAAGTTGGCGGCCTGGCGGCCTAGCGGCCTGAAGTTGGCAGCCTAGCGGCCTGAAGTTGGCGGCCTAGCGGCCTGGCGGCCTAGCGGCCTAGCGGCCTGAAATTGACGGCTTATGTATTTTTAACAAAAATCACTTACAAATTATGCCATAAACCAATATAAAATATGAAAACTCAAATTAAAGCTAAACTGTAAACAAAAGTCATTGAAAATGTTACGCCTTGAATTAACACTCGAAGAAAATAAGTCACTTAAAGCTCAACAGAACACACAGAAAAAATTAACCAAGTCGGTGGATTGGGAATTTTAACAAAAATTAACCTAGAAATAACACCTTAAAACAAAAAAACTCACATTTAATTTCAACTGAACACACTGAAAAAAATCTGAAGTTGGCGGCCTGGCGGCCTAGCGGCCTGAAGTTGGCGGCCTAGCGGCCTGAAATTGACGGCTTATGTATTTTTAACAAAAATCACTTACAAATTATGCCATAAACCAATATAAAATATGAAAACTCAAATCACAGCTCAACTGTACACAAAAATTCATTGAAAATGTTACGCCTTGAATAAACAATCGAAGAAAAAAAGTCACTTAAAGCTCAACAGAATACACACAAAAAATTAACCAAGTCGGTGGATTGGGAATTTTAACAAAAATTAACCTAGAAATAACGCCTTAAAACAAAAAAAACTCACATTTAATTTCAACTGAACACACTGAAAAAAATCTGAAGTTGGCGGCCTGGCGGCCTGGCGGCCTAGCGGCCTGAAGTTGGCGGCCTAGCGGCCTGGCGGCCTGAAATTGACCGCCTATGTATTTTAACAAAAATCATTTACATATTCTGCCTTAAACAAATATATACATATGTACACAAAAAGTCACTTTAAAAAATCACGCCTTGAATAAACAATAAAAAAACTCATTCAAGCTCAACAGAACACACACACACACAAAACAAAGTCGGTGTACTGCGAATTTTAGCAACAATAAATTTATAAATAACGCCTTTAAACAAAAACACTCACATCAATTGTCGGCTGAACACACAAAAAGATATGTGCAGATAACGGACTGGCGGCCTGAAGTTAGCGGCCCAGCGGCCTAGCGGCCTGAAGTTGGCGGCCTAGCGGCCTGGCGGCCTGAAATTAACGGCTTATGTATTTTTAACAAAAATCACTTACAAATTATGCCTTAAACAAATATATAATATAAAAAATCAAATTAAAGCTCAACTGTACATGGAAAGTCACTTAAAAAGTTACGCCTTGAATAATTAATCGAAACAAAAAACTCACTTAACTTAACTCAGAAAAACAAAGTCAGAGTACGGGAAGTAAGGAGAAATGACAAAGAAAGATGGCTTCAATTAACAGTTATTATTCTTTTCTTTACAAAAGTGCACTCGAACATCATCATCCTAAAAAGTAAATAAAAAAGTTGTATGCATGAAAACTGTATAAATTAGTTTGTTACAAAACTGGAATCCACTTAACCGATTTAAAAATGTAAAGATTTCCACTGTTGAACATTTTTATTTGAATGACGCTATTGTTTTTGTTTCTATTTAAGTCATTGTTTTGCGATGAATTATTGAAACTTTAAACAAGAATTCAGTTTTACATTGTTTTGGTTGTGTATGAAATTTGAAATACGATAACACTCTTTAATTAGATATATTACCACTTTTGCGTTTCTAAACCCGTCGAGTGTATTCAGAAGTTAAAACACAACATTGTTATTCATTTCATCATAAACTGGACGTAAAATGCTATGTGCTCATCAATTCGCTATTCTTATTGCAAACTGAACAATTTGTTCCAATGGCTGAAGTTTGTAATTCGTAATACGAGTCGCAATTAGTGAACTAGCAGCTAGTATTTTTAACTATGAACTGACAACATGGAAATCGCGAACTGCGAACTGGCAACAAGTCTGTCTTCAGACTGAACATTGAGAACTGGTAACTTTCATACAAGGACTGCCTTTTGGAAAGCAGAAGAAATGATCTATCTTTTAAAGAAATATAAATTCCATATCTGCTACGTACACATGAATAATATAATTTGTATGATTAATAATCATAATTTTACTTTTCTTGAAATATATATGACAAGTGTTTCTCGGAACTGAATGTCTTTCTTAAAGATTTTTTTTTTTTTTTTATCATAATTCTGCAGTTTCCAATTCGGTAATTGAATCTCAAACTAGTTACTGGTTTGCATTTTTCAGTTCGCAGTTCGAATCGCAAACTGCGAACTGCAGACTAGTTGCCAGTTGCCAATCTGAATCCAGAATAGTAAAAAGTCGCAATTCTAATAATGAACTGGTGACTGGTTTGCAATCAGCAAGTTGCAACAACAGCTGGAAACTAGTCGAATCGCGAACTGACAACAGTAAACTTGTCTGATGTTTGCAATTCACAATTCGAGCCGCGAACTGCGAACTACAGGCTAGTCTTAACTTTAATCGCAAACTGGGAAGTGGGTTAATCGTGAACTATTTGGAAGTTCCCGATTCTCTAATCGAATTGCAAACTAATAACTGTATAGCATATTGCAATTCACAACTCGAACCGCGAACTGCGAACTGACAATTTGTCTTTTGGTCGCAGTTGTAGTTTACAATTCAAATCGCGAAATGTCGCTTCTTAAAGAAAACGGATGACTGGTTTGCAATCAGCGATTCGAACCAAAAGCTGGAGAATGGAACTGGTAGGCAGTTCCCAATTCTAAATTCTAATCGAGACATGAGAACTGCAAACAAACTTTAAGGATATTGAAAATAGCAATACATGTACATGGCAATTGTCAGTTTTCAGGTTCACATCGATACTGATTCTTCCTAAAACGCAAACAAAAGCCCGTACAATAAAGAAGTATAAATTTGGTAATGGTCCTTATCAACATCCCATCAAAATTCACCGAGTTGATTTTAACAGATTACAGATCATGATGTTCATTACCTATAATAGTGAACGATAAGCATCCGTGTCACCAAACTTTGCAGTTCGTATATTAGACCGTTTTTTAACTATTGAATGCCAAAATCTTTAAATTCATGAACTCATAAAAAGTTGTTAAATGCACATTCTCTGTGACTTTAACTATACACACCGGAGCAAAGTTTATGCCCTTTCCACTTTTTCCAGCCGCAAGACAGAGTGCATATTGGCAAACAAAAACACCACAGTCTTGATTGTTTGTCTGCTGAGGTAGGTCCTACAAAATTAGAAAATTATTATAAATATGGAATTATTCACAATGTAGTATCCATACTTTGCTTTTAATTGAATATTCATTAACATAATCGAATAACTGGTTTTCAACCTTGCTAATATAAGCATTTGGTAAGAAACAACTTAATTATCTTATTTCTTTAAAATGTACAAATCAAATTATCAAGTAAAACTGGTTTACAACAAAAGAAATAAACTAAGATCTGAATGTAATTATGGTTACCTTTTTAATGTCATGATGCGCATGTCATTGAAAAAACTATTTTGGTCCTAAATTACGTACTACGTTTCTTTAAATCCAGAAATTAATCTTGGTATAATATCATTTAATTACTCGTAGACATGCTAAATAAATCAGACATTAAAATACAGTATATACTACAACTGAGTTTAAACATACAGCACCTCTACAGTTCTCACTACGTAACTGGCGTCACCTCTGCTATTCATGTATCGTCTGTAAATTAAAATGACAATACAATATGATTTGAAGGTAAATGTAAAACTATTTCATATAAAATTGCCTTATGCTTAACACGACATCCTTTAAATATAACTATATACCATGTCATGAACCCTTATGCAGTTATGCCAAATGTGTACACACATGAGTGGAATAAAACAAATATGCAAGGTTACAGTTCTTCAAAGAAACCATGCAAGTCAGCGGAAGATAATTTTAAAGTTCTGGTGTCATAGGTCAATATTGCCCTCTTCCTTTGCACCGATTAATTTTTTCAGTTAACAATCAAGGTCATCCACATCCCGAGCATTCTTGTAGCTAAAATATAGCTTTAGATGGCGTACAAATGTAAGAGAGTGACTAGGTTGTATCTTTCCTTAATTATTTTCCAGGTATGTACAAATAGAAATGTGTTCCAACGCTCTAAACAATTCAAATAACTTATAAGCATAGTTAACTTTATGGTAAGAAAGAAATTAAAAATTGTCAATGGTATTTTGAGGAACAGATCTTTTAAAATAGAAATGTATAACATTTTTCTGATTTGTTGCAATATATTTTTCTTACCACGAAACTCTGATATATGGTAATAAACATTTTTGTAAGTGTTAACAGCTTTTTTAAGATCTTTCATAAATTCAAAGTATTCTTAGATACGGTCTCAGAGCAATTCTACGAGAATACGTCATATTTTCTATCAACTTGTGTTTGGAGGTGTTATTTGCTTTAAACACGATTTATAAGAACAAAATTACCTCAGCATTTCAGCTGGATGTCGACCTCCACTGGTCATTGAGTTGTATACATGTATTGTAGCTTCAGGCTCGTGTATGACCTGAAGAAAGCATGTTTTCATTTCGTAACTCTACATTCATTGGAGCTATGTGTTTCTTAACTTGACAAAAGGCATTGAGTGTGTAAACCGTTCTTTGTCTTTTATTGTACTTTAGGCAATCATTGTGAGTTTGATAAATGTAATATATTTAATACCGAACCAATATAACCCTGGAAAACGCTAATAAATAACAAGTCCATATCCTTAAGTTTGGATATATTTGTCATGACCTCTTGATCATATACAATTCATGTAGATTGCTGTGTACTTAAGTTTCTCTGTCTAAATACAAAAGAAACTTAACCAATATGACGAGTATAACTATGAAAATATTTATTATCACCAACATGTCTAATAGCTTTCACAATATAATGCATGTTGAAAATGTGTAATACATTATGATTTTAATTAAAATCATCTTACCAAAAGCGTCCAGTGTATCCTATATATAACCGGGACTAAAATGGTTCCCTTGTTAAACAAGTCTCTGTTTCACAAATTTCTCCGGGGATTTCCCAGACACCAAGCACTGGAAAAAGAATACATCTAGTGCTGCTACATCTCTGTAATTGGTAGCAATGAGGGACATGTATCCGTTTATCACCTGTAAAAATAGAAACAATGCAATGTTTCCAGTTATGAAATGATTCTGAATTATGTAGTAAACTTGACTTTTTTTCATTTCAAGTAACCGTAACCTAACATGGGTGTAGTAATTGAACCATACACTGTTCATAATACGCCTGTTAAGACTGATCTTCTTAGAAAATAAAACAAATCATTCGTAAAACCCTATTTTCTGAACCCTCGGAGGGTAGTCACTTTTGATCCGGGGGTCCTAATTTGAAAAATATAAGTAGAGGTCCGCTAGAAAATGCCACATGATAAACATCTAAGCTCTAAGCCTTGTGGCTTCATAGAAGAAGATTTTTTTTAAAGTTTTCCTATGTGTTGCCATACCAACTAGAGTTCTGCATAATATAATATTATTTGAACAACTTTGAAAATGCTCCATGCAAGGATCATCCCTGCATAGTTTCAACAACATTGGTCCAGTCATTTAAAAGGAGATATCGTTCTCATAAAAAAGCGGACGGACGGACGGACGACCGATGACTACGTACGTGGAACCCGGACGGTGAGTGATCATAATAGATCACCCTTGCACTTTCTGTCAGGTGAGCAAAAATATAACATAAACTTTCATTTCAAGGAACGAACTGATAGGGTACTATAGTATGTATGCATAAAGTGTGTATCAGTGAAAGTGTTTCATTAAACTGTTTCTGCTAGAAGAATATTAACCGTCAATTTAATGTATTCATACCTGATCATTCAGGCAAGTATTTGGATTTAGTGTTGACACATCAAGGCCGGATAGGAGTATTTCTCCACACGTGGCTATTTCCGCATACGGACATTTTTCAATCAGTGCATTTACGTCAGCCATAGTCATTTTCCCATAAAAAAGCACATAAGCGGATCTCTGAAAGATTTAAAAACAAAACATATATTCAATATCATTTTTCAAGATATATCATTCAAAGTTTCAAGGTTGTCATTTTACTTTCAGGCCATAACACGTGTTTCAATCTGCGAATCGTAACTTTAAAGAAGTCACTTCACAATTAGTTATTCAATAGAAACTAAGAACAAAAAAAGTATTAAAATGACAATTGTTCAAAGTAGGAAGCTATTGTCGTTTTCTGGAAATATTTGAGATTGGGGTCATGATGGGGTGATAAAGTTGAACAAGTTTTTTTGTGTTTCAAATTAATTATCTTTTACAAGCAGCCTGCACTATTCAATGCAGTAAACATTTCGACAATAGTATCGAATCTTGTGCTTTTTCTATGACAAGATTGTAGGACCACATTCGTAACAGATCGCATTTGTAACAGGTGTTACAAATGAGATCGCATATGTAACAAGTGTATCACGTGAGATCGCATATGTAACAGAAATCAAGCACACATATGACAATTCTTGAGACGAATGTTAACGATGCCGACTTTTGATGTGACATCTGATCACATTTGTCACAGCTCACTTTCAATCGGTAAAATGAACAAAAAAGGGCATTTTTACATCTGAATCCCATTTGTAAAATGTTTAGCTCTCTTATACGAAGTGACAAAGTAAGCTATTGTGATCAACCGTTGTACGTCGTCTGTAATGTTAACATTTCTATAGATAACTGCACTACCACACAAACTCCGCTATTTCACGGCGGGATTATATTAAGAGAAGGCATATTGTCTCACCGACGGGCTCAGTGGGGTGAGGGTTATTAATAAAAAAGGTGTATTTTGTTTAAATTTGATAGACATAAGATCGAAGCACAAGGCCGACCCCTCCTGGACTTAAGGCTAACGAATCCGTCAGTGACAAGTTGCATATAATATGTCCCAGGACATGGGAACTTCCTGTTTGTCACTTAAAACGTCTCTGGATGACGAAAGATAGCTACAAATGTATGTCTCCACCGGGTTTGAATCAGTGACCTAAGCATGTTGATCTTCATTTCAGCTAGTCGAAGTAGCAGTACAAGTAGATGAGGTTGTAATCATATTACAGGGGTAGTGGCAGCGAATGCCGAAATGATAATAAAAATTGAGCCACGTCACGGGAAAATTGGCATTGGACATTTTCGTGAATTTCCGGAAAGTGTATATCTAGGCTGACCAGTGCATTTATGCATCTGAATAAGGGTCAGATAATTTCATACTTTGAAACAACAGCGAACGGTGTGGGACCTGATCAGACTGTGCGGATGCGCAGGCCGACTGTAGCCAAGACTTGTCACAAAGCCTCGGAGATTACCGAAAGCCAAGTTTCTTATGATGCGGCTCAAATAATTTTATGACGTCGCTAACTTGTGATGTTGCTTATTGCAGTCATTTAATGATGTTGCGATGAAAACCAACTGATTAAACATATGCACTATAAACATCAACATTAAACATATGTGCTTCTCATATCAACCCCCATGTTGGACAAACATATTCGTAACACATTTTACCTGCTACGAATGCGATCGCATACGTACGAAATATGTTACAAATGCGATCTGTTACGAATGTGGTCCTACAAAGCTCTAAGCTTATCGAGTCTCTCTCGAGTCCACTTCCTGGAAAAAGAACAATACTGGTGTCATATGAAGAGGTACGGTAATGACGCCAGTGCGGTTCAAACCTGCAGCCTCCGGGATGAGCGGCAGACACCTTAACCTCTACACCACAGCTTTTCACTTCACATCTGATATATATCAATTTCCTTGTCATGACGTTTACAACACAGATATCAAGGAATGTGTGGGCTTTTCAATATTTGCAAGCACGTTTTTGCCAGAAGTCGAACCATAACTTTGAGCTATTTGAATTTTCGTGATACATTTAAAGAAGTATCACTGCCGGTCCTTATATGACAATATAAATATCATGCAATAAATCTTCTGAAATTGAAAATACAGCTCTATTGTATTTGACAGTTTTGAATTCAATCTTAATGAACGAAAGAGTGTTTGGGCCGAAACAGCTCTTACACTAACAAAATCAACTTATATAAAAAAAATATGGATGTAACATACAATTCATATCGGTTAACTTGGTTTGCAGTTCGCAGTTCGCGATTCGTATCACGAAATGTCGCTATTCTAAAAGTGAACTGATTAACCATGGTTAGCAATCAGCAATTCGAACCATAAGTTGGGATGAAGTGGAATCGTTAACTTAGAACAGGGAACTTGGCTGAAGTTAACAATTCTCAATTCTGCGAACTGCGACCTGCGAAATGCAAACCAACTATACGGATATATAACATTCTAACTCATACATTAAAATGAAAACAGACTCATAAAGAACAAAAAATTAAATGTTCCGTATATTGCACGCCCCGTATATTGCACGCCTGGTATGAACTACCGACGGCATGTACCATGTACGTAAAACAAAATGACGGCAACAGAAATCTTTCAAATGCAGTTCAAATGTGAAATATGGATGAGTTGTCGAATTTGAAGAAAACGGGACTTGTGGATTAACAGCAAAACTCTTCAATGTATACACTACTTACTTTTTAATCCACGCCAGAAATATTTCATACATCAACTTTTTTTGGTACTAATTCGGAATATGCGTCTATTCGATCTTTCATTTCAATGCCAAAAAAGTATTTCATTTTTTTCTTTGTTCTATTGAAAATATCCCGCGCTGCGTGAAAAGAGTAACACTGAAACTAAATTAAATTTCTGCCTTGATCCAATTTAAATTGTAAGATTATTGAGTCGTTTTTGAGAAAACGATTTCTTAAGATTTTTTTCGGGAATCTTAAGATATACGAAAGCCGAGAAGGGTCAAATGAAAAACAAAAAATATTGAACTTTAATTATCTGGCACATGCATACAACATGTTATTATATGCTTTCATATTGTCCCGTTCACTTTGCCTTAGAGAGTTCGTTCAGTATTCTACGGTACTGCACGTTGGCAAGGAATGATACTGAACGTTGGCAAGGGGGCGGTCCTAGCGATCAGCTGTACGGACTATTTTATTTGTTTGCCAACATCGTTTTACTGAGGTTTATATGTCGAAGTGTGACCGTTTTTTACAATTAAATAAACTACGGTCTTAAAATAAAAAAAGAAACTTCAATCGTTTCCAAGTAGACGTAAAAGAGTTTCATTTTTAAAAAGGTTCGAATTTTTTAGGGCACGCAATACCAGTTCTGGTTACGAAAGTTACTGGTACGTATTTCAGCCAAGTACTGATAAACAAAAGGAACGATGTCTTGCATGTAATCGTTAGAAAGAGAAAACATTTTTAGGAACGTGCATCAAGTTGATGTATTCACATTTCAAAGTACAAACCGGCATCCGTAGGAAAAGTCTTGCGTTTTTCAAAACAAGATGGCGTTTCTAACCGTATAATTGACGTCAACGTTTCTCCTAATAAATGACGTCACGTATAAACAACAATATTGAATCGAGTCTATTAATACGCAATAAAGAAAATGTACATGGTGAAATAGTACGCTAGTTGTCTGAGAAATTTCAAGATTCATTTATTGCTTTTTGCTAACAGAATGTCATTTTTGTTCATATTCAATATGAAAGTATATAATAAAAAGGTTATTGAACTTGTATGGCGAAATATTACTTGGAACTAGTTGTTCCCGCCAAATCAACTCGTTCCAAGTAATATTTCACCAGACAAGTTCAATAACCTATAAAACCAGATTATTACTAGAGCCGTCGGCATTATAGATGCTGGGACCTCGCATCGGCAGGTATGACTGATTTTGTAAATTAATTTATCAATTTCGACAGAATGTGAGAAATAGTATCAAATATTAACATATATATTGAATATATTTTATTCTTATATGAAAATTAAACATGAAGTGGACGTTTAGAAATTATGTCCAGTGCAATATGTCTTACATTCTGTCGAAATTGATAAACTAATTTACATAATCAGTAAATCGAGGTAATGCCGACGGCTCTAGCCCGCTAGTGGTCATTCTTGTCATCATATTTTTTTTCGGGTTGGACATTCTACATTTATTGGATTGAAATAACATTTAGCGCTAAATTCACGATACACGTGATCCACGTACCAAAGTCATCGTTTCGTGCGGTCAACCGTGACAGTAAAATGTCATGTTTTTGGTAAAAATCGATGGATCACTATATATAACTCTGGATTTCTAAATTTAAAGTCAAGTCACGCAAAATACTTTCCTTATAACTGAATTTTATAAAGAGGACGTTTAGAAATTCGGTTCAGTGTACATATACTGTCTTCTTTTAACCGAAACGTTAAGGCTGGGAGATATTAAATGATATTTTTTCGTATTTCTCATCGCAGCCAGATCTGATAACATCAAATAGAGGCAAACAAACATAGAAAAAAAATGACAATACATTTACCATGGTATTGAAAAAATTATGCAAGCTCAGAGATTCCTACGCAAATAGTCAATACAATTTATAATTTTGAAAAATATTACTAAAATTTTCAAATATAGTGCAACGAAAGTGTTATGGGGAAACAGTTACGACGTTACTACTTGTAGCATCAACTTGTAGCATCAACGGACGCAACATTTCCCCATGCAATATTTTTATTTTTATTTTTTCCGTTTTGCACAATTAAGTATTGCAGACGGACACACCTCAGACAGGAACGGATGAACTTGAACGGACGGTGTTTGTCACCTTCATTTTATTATTAAATTATATCGCATATTATCTGTAAAGCATCACTAGCTTATTGGTTTGGTACAAAAAAACAGTTGTCAACTCACCAATTTAGCATCCAAGTTTCCAGACCAAGAATGTTCTTCTTTAACACAGTCTAGTGCCGGAGTCCACTTTGTCTTGAAATAAAACAAAAATGCGGCGTCGCAAGCGCTCGTTATCAACGAAATGACCAGAGGCTATTGACGAATATACCTTCAATATCCTTGCCTTCAGAGGTTTGCGAGGTTAGACAGCAGTAGTTCAAAAGTTCAAATCGTTTATTACGATTCAGGCCAGCTGCACAACCAACTTATTATGCAATAATAGAGAGTTATCGAAGACGTAATTAATCCCGAAGTATGTTCCGATTAAATTTTTTCTCGTTAGATGGATCCAGGCATATATAAACCGATGTTATCGTAATATTTTGAAGAAATACCTTACCAAAAATGCTACGATCACGACGATGTCACTATTTGAAAGACTATTTTATTACAAGTAGTTGAGAAACAAATCATGCTTCACGAATTTTCATAACAGGACTCTGTGACGACATCAGCATGTAATTGAGACAACAACTTTCAGAGATACTGAATTTTTAAGTCTCTGTATATTGTAAATATATAAAGGTACTAAATTTTCTCATATCAATCATTTTATAACATTTTTGAAAGGCTGGTACTGGATGCACCCTTTCACGTCACCCTTTCACGTAAACTACGGGACAAATAAAAGGGATAGCTCCAATCAGGGAGCCTCATAAAAGGTACTAATGGCAATAATTCTACTAACTACCTAATGTATAGCCTCAGTAGTAACCATGTCATCTAAGTTTTATTATATTACCCCAAACCATGTCGCATATATGGCTCAGGATGGACGGAGGGACGGACCGATGGACATACAACGACAACTTTATATCCAGGAATGATAACCGTTAGTTGCTATAAGGCTGCTGTATCACTGGCAGTATCTGTTAAGCTCGATATTGTGTTGTTAAATCATATCAAAATTTAAAAAAAAACGCATTACTCGGAAAAGCTGTATCTGATTCTACAAATATTCATCTACGTGGTTGCTAGTATATATAATATAACTAAATCTCTTCTATATCCCTCTTAATAGTAATTACTGACGAATGTATGGGTACATAAATGAAAAATCACCATATCAAAAGGTTCGGATATAACATAACCGTGAAAAATATATCGATTATAGTAAGGCCTAAAGAAATATGTTTGTTTCAGGTATCATGCCCCAAACATAGGGTAGGTAGGGAGGCAATATTTTTTTTAAAAATATTTTTTATTCTCAAAAAAACAAAATTCAACATATATTTTGATGAATTCATGCTAAAAACTAATAACTCGCAAAAAAATATTCTATGGTCGGGGCAAAAATATAAGGTAACTGAAACTGAAACAAACATATTCTTTTTTTACGCCTAATCGTCATCATAATGCTGAAAGATAAGTCTGTGTTGTATAAATCAGTGTTGTGCAACGGGCTTATCAAAATTTCATGTGTGACTGTGAGTTTAATTTTATTTTATTTATTGAGACAAGCGTGATTTTTTAGTCATTTTTAAAAATACATAGGCGGTCAATTTCAGGCCGCTAGGCCGCCAACTTCAGGCCGCTAGTGTTTTTGTTTAAAGGCGTTATTTCTAAGTTGATTGTTGTTAAAATTCGCAGTAAACCGACTTTGTTTGTGTGTGTGTGTGTGTGTGTGTGTGTGTTCTGTTGAGCTTGAAGTGAGTTTTTTGTTTCGATTGTTTATTCAAGGCGTAATTTTTTAAGTGACTTTTTGTGTACAGTTGAGCTTTAATTTGAGTTTTTATATTATATATTTGTTTAAGGCATAATATGTAAGTGATTTTTGTTAAAAATACATAGGCGATCAATTTCAGGCCGCTAGGCCGCCAACTTCAGGCCGCTAGGCCGCTAGGCCGCTGGGCCGCTAACTTCAGGCCGCCAGTCCGTTATCTGCACATATCTTTTTGTGTGTTCAGCCAACAAATGATGTGAGTGTTTTTGTTTAAAGGCGTTATTTATAATTTCATTCTTGCTAAAATTCGCAGTACACCGACTTTGTTTTTTGTGTGTGAGTGTTCTGTTGAGCTTGAAGTGAGTTTTTTTATTGTTTATTCAAGGCGTGATTTTTTAAAGTGACTTTTTGTGTACATATGTATATATTTGTTTAAGGCAGAATATGTAAATGATTTTTGTTAAAATACATAGGCGGTCAATTTCAGGCCGCCAGGCCGCTAGGCCGCCAACTTCAGGCCGCTAGGCCGCCAGGCCGACAACTTCAGATTTTTTTCAGTGTGTTCAGTTGAAATTAAATGTGAGTTTTTTTTTGTTTTAAGGCGTTATTTCTAAGTTAATTTATGTTAAAATTCCCAGTCCACCGACTTGGTTAATTTTTGTGTGTATACTGTTGAGCTTTAAGTGACTTATTTTCTTCGATTGCTTATTCAAGGCGTAACATTTTCAATGACTTTTTGTGTACAGTTGAGCTTTAATTTGAGTTTTCATATTTTATATTGGTTTATGGCATAATTTGTAAGTGATTTTTGTTAAAAATACATAAGCCGTCAATTTCAGGCCGCTAGGCCGCTAGGCCGCCAACTTCAGATTTTTTTCAGTGTGTTCAGTTGAAATTAAATGTGAGTTTTTTTTGTTTTAAGGCGTTATTTCTAGGTTAATTTTTGTTAAAATTCCCAATCCACCGACTTGGTTAATTTTTTGTGTGTATTCTGTTGAGCTTTAAGTGACTTTTTTTCTTCGATTGTTAATTCAAGGCGTAACATTTTCAATGAATTTTTGTGTACAGTTGAGCTGTGATTTGAGTTTTCATATTTTATATTGGTTAATGGCATAATTTTTAAGTGATTTTTGATAAAAATACATAAGCCGTCAATTTCAGGCCGCTAGGCCGCCAACTTCAGGCCGCTAGGCCGCCAGGCCGCTAGGCCGCCAACTTCAGGCCGCTAGGCCGCCAACTTCAGGTTTTTTAGTGTGTTTAGTTGAAATTAAATGTGAGGTTTTTTTTGTTTTAAGGCGTTATTTCTAAGTTAATTTTTGTTAAAATTCCCAATCCACCGACTTGGTTAATTTTTTGTGTGTATTCTGTTGAGCTTTAAGTGACTTTTTTTGCTCGATTGTTAATTCAAGGCGTAACATTTTCAATGAATTTTTGTGTACAGTTGAGCTGTGATTTGAGTTTTCATCTTTTATATTGGTTAATGGCATAATTTGTAAGTGATTTTTGTTAAAAATACATAAGCCGTCAATTTCAGGCCGCTAGGCCGCCAACTTCAGGCCGCTAGGCCGCCAGGCCGCTAGGCCGCCAACTTCAGGCCGCTAGGCCGCCAGGCCGCCAACTTCAGGTTTTTTAGTGTGTTCAGTTGAAATAAAATGTGAGTTTTTTTTTTGTTTTAAGGCGTTATTTCTCAGTTATTTTTTGTTAAAATTCCCAATCCACCGACTTGGTTAATTTTTTGTGTGTATTCTGTTGAGCTTTAAGTGACTTTTTTTCTTCGATTGTTAATTCAAGGCGTAACATTTTCAATGAATATTTGTGTACAGTTGAGCTGTGATTTGAGTTTTCATCTTTTATATTGGTTAATGGCATAATTTGAAAGTGATTTTTGTTAAAAATACATAAGCCGTCAATTTCAGGCCGCTAGGCCGCCAGGCCGCTAGGCCGCCAACTTCAGGCCGCTAGGCCGCCAGGCCGCTAGGCCGCCAGGCCGCCAACTTCAGGCCGCTAGGCCGCCAGGCCGCCAACTTCAGGTTTTTTAGTGAGTTCAGTTGAAATTAAATGTGAGTTTTTTTTCGTTTAAAGGCGTTATTTCTCAGTTAATTTTTGTCAAAATTCCCAATCCACCGACTTGGTTAATTTTTTGTGTGTATTCTGTTGAGCTTTAAGTGACTTTTTTTCTTCGATTGTTAATTCAAGGCGTAACATTTTCAATGACTTTTTGTGTACAGTTGAGCTGTGATTTGAGTTTTCATATTTTATATTGGTTTATGGCATAATTTGTGATTTTTGTTAAAAATACATAAGCCGTCAATTTCAGGCCGCTAGGCCGCCAGGCCGCTAGGCCGCCAGGCCGCTAGGCCGCCAACTTGAGGCCGCTAGGCCGCCAACTTGAGGCCGCTAGGCCGCCAGGCCGCCAACTTCAGGTTTTTTAGTGAGTTCAGTTGAAATTAAATGTGAGTTTTTTTTCGTTTAAAGGCGTTATTTCTCAGTTAATTTTTGTCAAAATTCCCAATCCACCGACTTGGTTAATTTTTTGTGTGTATTCTGTTGAGCTTTAAGTGACTTTTTTTCTTCGATTGTTAATTCAAGGCGTAACATTTTCAATGACTTTTTGTGTACAGTTGAGCTTTAATTTGAGTTTTCATATTTTATATTGGTTTATGGCATAATTTGTAAGTGATTTTTGTTAAAAATACATAAGCCGTCAATTTCAGGCCGCTAGGCCGCCAACTTCAGGCCGCTAGGCCGCTAGGCCGCCAACTTCAGGCCGCTAGGCCGCCAGGCCGGTAGGCCGCCAACTTTAGGCCGCTAGGCCGCCAGGCCGCTAGGCCGCCAACTTCAGGCCGCTAGGCCGCCAGGCCGCTAGGCCGCCAACTTCAGGCCGCTAGGCCGCCAGGCCGCTAGGCCGCCAACTTCAGGCCGCTAGGCCGCCAGGCCGCTAGGCCGCCAACTTCAGTGAGATATAAAAACTGTACGGTGCGTAGCAAAATTTGAACAAAATTACTGTACGGTCCGTAGATGAAACCGTACTGATGGGTTCTTGTAATATATAGTTTGAAGCTTACATGAACAAAAAGTGCTTACATGAGCGTATTGCGTAAGTTCATTCCGGAAATAATATCGGTAATGAAAATGATCATAATAATTAATATTTTTCAGGGATCACTCTTTCGATACAGAGGAGCGAAGGCGTAGTAAACGGACAAGGAAGTCTGGAAAGGTATCTTAGAACTTTGAACCAGCCAGGAATCCATTTTCAGTGCGAGAAAACCACAAAGCATGTGAAGCAAAAATATTGCCGCATGTCCGTCATGGACTTAACTTGACAATGTAGAAAGTTGAATACACACATGCAGAATAATCATTGAACGAAAACAATTTACGTATAATACGTCGACTCTTCTACTTGTTTGAACAGACTTTTCACTGAGTAGTTCGTATACTAATAGCATTGTCAGTGTGGTGTTTTGTCAGTGTGGTGCAGGGTCCGTATATTATATGTAATACACGGACCCTGTGTGGTGTAAGAATATGAAGTTATCATTGACTGCAAAAAAAAAAACCGCCTGAAAATATGTGATTGTGGGTACTATGCCATGAGACAAACACAATAATATAATACGTATTATTTTATTTCACTAGAATGCTTTTTGCATGCATCATTTGAATGTATTTTTCCCATTTCATATCCCGACTGGTTATTTTTAACTCAGAAATATGTCCGTAAGAAATTGGTACATGTTATGAAACTATATGATAATTATATGTTGCTGCTTATGTACACATTGTAGAAAAATCCTTTTTATATGTTTGAACCTTTTCATCATTTTCTTTTATATATGAATAAAAAATCAAGCCCGTCTAGGTACATAAAATTAGAAAATAAAACAAAAAAGAAGGCATAAATATTATAAAAAGATAAAAATATGCCAATCTTTGGCTATTAATTACAACGTAAAATATTCAATCATTGAAGAATACATCTCCAATTCTGTAAATACCTTCATGTATAAAATAAACAAATCTAGAAAAGCAAACAGTATGTATAAAAGTGAACAATAATCACAAGGAAAGAGAAATATGGCTATATGTATTAGTACATGTTAAACAATATTCATAACATAACAATAAGCAAATGAAAATAAATAATTTTAGAATAGAACGATATTGTTCATTTATGAAATAACGTCCGTTCCAGCGGTGTTCATTGTTTAAAATTCCGGCATTCGTGGCTAATAACTGCGTATCAGTACTCCAAATCATTGTTTATTAGACGATAACAACGCTGAAAGGGATGTTATTTCGGTTTTAACATGACCAGATATAACAAACAGTGAATAAATGCAAAGGGTTATTTTCTACGCGAACGCTCATTCTAACGCAGTTCGCAGTACCGATGTAAGGTGTTACACCGGTCATTTCTGTCCCATTTGATTCTATCGTAATTAGAGCATTTTTGCACATTTCCTCTGGCTTTCACAACAAAATTCAAGCAATCAGCTGTCCATATTTCTCATCTTCATCATTATCACAGTCAATCTACACCAGAAAAGTTACATTGTCAACAATGAACTTTTTTGCTATCACTCAATATCTGGAGACACTGTACAAATTTCCAATACACAGCTGTCATGTATGCCGCGCGTAGTAATATTTGAACTCTTCCATCACAAAATGTATTCCTGAAGAAGACAAACAAAACAACTGTTAGAGTAATCAGAAATGGCCAAAAATTTACAGAACAACAATAAATACAACTTATACATTTCATCAAGCCATCTACAGACAGCTCTAAAATGGAGACTTCAAATCTCCAAAGAACTACTTCCTAAGGTACAACGACCCGGAAGTACTTGTTGACCGGTGTCACACAGTAACGTCGTTTCTGATCGGTGACGTCGTTTAAATTTGCGACTATTAAATAATATATATACAGTCGCAAGAATCTAACGACGTTTTAATTATCGCATTAAAACACATTCAATTTGTGCGTTAGAAAAGGGTTAACTATTTAGTGATTTTGACATTTGCGACCGTAAGTACGGTTTTAATTGTCGCAAACAGTTTTAACAGCTCCGGCTAAGTACAACTGTATATATTTGTATAGATTAAATGATACTTCCGGGACATGCTTTTAAAATGAAGAAAACGAACATGAAGACAATATATAACGTTAATAAGAGATTTTGAATGATATGCATACTGTCAGAAACTAGCATTCAATGTTCTTCTACATTTTGATGCCATGACTTGATTTCTAATGATCATGAAAGCTCAATGTGAAACTATATGTCAGTTTGTAGATATTGTATAAAGAAATTTTTAGCGTAAATATTACAAAATAAACAAATCTACCAACTGATAAAGTAGCCTATGTGAATTAGATTTATTTGCAATTATTTATCATTACAGTGCAATACGCTCATGTAAGCTCTTTATGTTTATGTTAGCTTCAAACTATATATTACAAAAAACCCATCGTACTGTTTCATCTAGGTTTCATCTACGGACCGTACAGTAATTTTGTTTAAATTTTGCTACGCACCGAACAGTTTTATGCATATACGAACCGTACAGTGAAAGAAACGTGTGATTCAACATATGTATATGGACCGTACAGAGCATATTTCGTGTAAATGGCTTTTTCGCCCAGTTCCTGTACATATATCAACATTTAGCTTTTTGTTCTTTAAGATAACAACATAATCTACTGAGGAGTGGTTTTCGTGGACTTATCCATCAAAGAATGAACTTTTGCCGAGTAAAAACACACATGACCTCTCGCTTCATTTCGGAGCACCGGCATTTGGTTCACTTTTATCAACGATATTTAGAAAAGTAGACACTGTTTAATGAAACGGATAAAGCCTAGAATGGCAAAATCATTTTTCTATCGGTCTGTGTAAGAATTTCATTTCTGAATTCGTTTTTAACTAGTTACAAGGACAAAAGTAAGACACCTACTTTTCACATCCACTCTCGTCCGCCATCTTGGAAATTCCGACAAAATGTTAACCGTCTCGGTTACACCACAGTGGTGATGGTTTGGAAGCCTTGTTTAAAATTTAATACATTCAGTAGTTATTGAGATACGGATTTCGGTAGCGCGTCTATGCTTGATGACGTGACCGCTATTTATATCTATCTGCTTACTCGGTATTTTCCGGCTAAGTAATTCCGGAGAATGCCGGAAAGTATGATCATCGTAATGAAAAATGTACCGCATATAATGCTGTATGCACCGTGTATATAGTAGAATGGACCGAACATAATAAAAAAGAAAATGTCGTTTCCGCCATGTATATTGCCAAATGCATTGCGTACAATGTTTTTTATGAACAAATAAATAATAATTCACCACGTATAGAATCAATCGCAAGTACTTCATATATTTAAACATCTATCACACCTATTGAACAACATACAACGTATAAAGGGAAAACTACTGCGTATAATCAAAATACCACCACATGTATCGAAACATTGACTGCATATAATGTCATTTGTACTGCATATAATGCCATTTGTACTGCACATAATGTTGTATGTATTGCACATGACGTTGTTTGCACACCATATAATGGTTATTCTACTGTATATACACATTTTTGCACTGCATATGATTAAATAACCACCATATATAACGGAAAAGGCACTGCATATCATGAAAAATGTACCATGTCAAATTAAATATGTACCTCATATACATGCAAATGTACTGCGTAAAATACAATACAACATGATAAGACAGTAAAGGCGTTCCATATAAATGTATTTATGTCACGACTTGCATATCTAACTTTGAAGTCAAGATAGTGGGGATTAACCATAATCCGACTAATATATCAAACCGCTCGTGATGCTGTGGCGAAACCTAGTGCATGTACCTTTCTCTCTCAATATTTCTAGTTATTCATATAACACTTTCTTTATTGGTAGGAACCTCTTGGACTAAATTTCGGTTCCAACCTAAATACTAGTATTAAGATGGCTCCTGCAAATTTGGTACCTACTAAATGATTGGTCTTAAAGGGACAAACCCTTTAACTGATGTCAAACTAAATAACCCCCAAAGCATAAATAATATTTGGAAGAATTATAACTTAACCTAAAAGTTTCAGCTATGCATTCGAGTCATTTTTGATAAAATCGGCGGTTTAAAATATGCTGCTGTACCGTAAACCATTGGATAATCTATGTAGAGTTGTTGTTCTACATTAATGGGTGAATGCGATTTATTACTGAAGGCCTCTATATTTATTAATTATGGTAACATGAGGCATTTTTCGCCATAGGTTCTTCTTTGAAATTGTATCTATTTATCATTTTACGTTCATTGAACATATAATCTATGTTTCGAGAATATAATCTGCTAGATGTAGGGAGTGCCCCTTTAATAATATCTTGTCAATATATTAGAAACAAACAAAATAATCCACTTACAAAATACAACTTTTAGGCAAGGCCGTGTGGCATATCAATATAATTCTATATTAGTGTGCTTTAAACTACAATTTTGTCAATTTCTAATGAATTTCCTTTCGGGTGGGAGTGGGGGGTGGGGGTCATTTATTGGTTGATCTCACCATAATCTGACATATGACTGACTCTTTGGCTTTGACTGTTAATATGTAAAGGTGCATACATGTAGGGAGAACGCATGCCGATCACAACTACGACAAAACATTTTATAATGTTCGGACTAAACTATAATTGATATATAAAGACCAGCCTCACTGGTGAAGTGGTAAAAGGTCGATTGATGTCACTAACTTTTCACCGATTGAGGGTCATTGATTTGGGGCCCGCAACCGACCTTAGTCTTTATGTGAGAAAGTTGGTACTTTATTTGTTGATAGATACGAGCTTTTTACGTACCACAGCTCGAAGATCTTGTACGTTTCCGCCGACATTCCTACGTCAGAACAAAAAGTACTCAAGCAGACGGCAAATACAGCAGACGACAATTTGTCAATTTTGAAACGGAAATAATTTCATTCATTAAAAACTCAGTGAAACGCAAAGAGTTTGTATTGGCCTTTTTCATGGGGTTTTATCCAGTTATAAGGTGCCCCACAGAGTATTTTTCAATTCAAAAACTGTTCAACTCAACTCAACTCTGATCTGGTGTACACATGTTGATAATTTTGATTTAAGAAATAATAAAGTTTCACTGTATTTCATCGTTAAATAAAATACAGTCAGGAATTCGGATACGTAGTAATTAAATCATGAACGACTGGCTGTTTTTTATTCCACGATAAATACAGGGAGGCATTTATTATATCGATTCTAACACGAAATTGTCCAAACTATGTTCAACGCGTATCAACATTCCATTGTAACTTACAAGCACGGAATAATGCGATTGGACCCGTGCGTCATTTACCGCACGTGTTGCCCGTGGAAAACCTGATGTATTTTATCGTCAAATAATGTATAGCTTCTTTTCCTCTATATCTGTATGCGAAAAGATGCGGATCGTGTTAGAATAACTACTTAAAATAGATAACAAATGGGTCATTGATTAATATTGAACTAGTGAATGAAATCATTCATAAAATGTGTCACACGTTGTAAATGTGGATTTCATTCAATATTAACTATATGAATAAGATGTGACAATATTTGTGCAAATAATGGATTACATGTACAACGTAGAAGGATTACAATCAGCGTGCACCCAAGA